>PVJO010028480.1:0-18092 GCA_004026905.1 Hystrix cristata
AAACTCTGTGCAATTTGTTGGACCTGCAGCTGTAAAATAGACAGACAGACAGACAGACGAAGTTCGGTAAGACATTGACCCTGCCTTCTAGTAACTCATAACCTAGTTAGGAAGATCGATAAGTAAATAAACAATGACAATAAAAAGGCAGCCTGGTTTCAGGGAAGCTTACAAAATTGAGATAAAGAATGGAAGATTTCCAAGAGATATGAGGGAATGCAAATAAGACTGGATGGAGCAGAAAAGAGTAATTCTTTTTTTCTTATGCACCACAACTGTGTTTAAAAAAGTAACTGCTTGGAATTGAAGTAGCTACAATGCACCAAAACTCTTGAAAAGTCTTGCTTCCTCCTTTCTGATCACTGACCTTCTGCATGAACCTTAAGATGATGGAGCTGACAGCTTCTTTTTACCAAAAACACAGGCGACCTCCCTCCACAGGGCATCGAGCCCACACTGTGGGGAAAGCATACTCCAAAGTGCGGTGTTACTTTGGTATTTCACTCTGTAGAGGGTCAAGATCCATCCACAAAAGCAGACAGACTTGACATGTCTATCTGAAAGATGAGGTTCTTTCTTCTCTTTCATTTCTCCTAAATAATCTGACTTTTTATACTCAAAATGGAAAAATAAAGCAATTATCTGATTCTATTCAGCAAGATCATTCTTTGAAACACTAATAATCTATTAAATTTCACTAAAATTATACTAACATAAATTGTATTTTGTTTCTACATTTGATCTCTGAATGTATGGATCTTGTTTTATTAAAAGACTAAAGAAAAAGAAAATAACCTATGCCACTTCGAATATCACAAAAGACTGAACATCTTGCTTTCATCTGTTCATCAAATGAACCATATTACCATCACAGAGTAGAACATCCAATTAAGTTTTCTTGAAACTTTAGGATGCTTCTGTTCTGGGCCCTACTTCTGCAATGACACCCTGAAGATGGAGCTTCTACTTGCCCTAGCTGAATGCTACTTTTTTCTTAGACAAGAAACTCATACCAGTGAAATTTGAATTTTTCTAAAACAAGTAAATGACTTAAGAAAAGCCCAATTCGTATCATTTGTCGCACTTTAAGAAATTATGCTATTTCGGGGATCCTTCCAATATACCCTTTGATGCACAAGTGCATAAACATTCTAAGAAAAAAACCACCTCAGTGAAAATGGTGATTGAATAAGCCCAGTGAGGGAAGGGTGAGTTACAACTGACAATGTTCACAAATTAGAGTTAGATGACTTGGATAATAATTTAGTCAATGTTTCTGGGATCCTGGAATCTAGTTAACACTCATGAAATGATGATGAAAAGAAAGACAGAATTAGCAACCAAGCACATACCTGCAAGAGATTGGTTAAATTAAAAATCTCCCTGATAATAACAGCATCTAGTTATGAATATATGTCAAATAGGCAAGATGCTAACAAAAAAAGGACCTTTGTAGGCTAACGTTTTCAGAGGAAGCTTACAAATGACATAGGACTGAGCCAAAGTTTCAGTTAAATGTATGAAACAAGCAAGTGGAAAGGTGATATTATTTCTGACTTCTTGGAGAAAAACAAGAGAGATAACATATATCACACTTACATGGGTAAGTGTGGGTGTGGAGTCAGGTTTGACTAAGTTTGTTCTAGCACAAGACACCCTGTTACTTAACCACAATATGAAATAATAATAGCTAATTAATGCTAAATGCTTATCGTGTGTGATTGTTTTACTTTTATATGCAAAAATTTATGCCATCCTTCTAAAACCTGTGAAGATATTGGTATGATTATCTTCCCTTTACAAGTGCTGGAGTTAAGACATAGAGATGTTTAGAATAATGTGTCCAAATGTGCTTGCCTGGTAAGTGGTGCAGCAGCAATTCAAACACAGAATTCAGCAAATGGAATCTATTGCATTTATTTGAAATATTAAATTAACTAAAAAGCTCCATAAAACACTGGATAAAACAACCTCCCAAAGTGAACAAACTCATCACATTTTTATTTTGAGTGTTCTTTCTCGGTTTTGATGAGCAGTATGTATTTATGATCTTGTATAACGACTAGTCAAAGGCAGAGAGAATTACATGGAAAAAGAGCAGCCTAAAGTGTATGTTAGTCAAGAGTTGTTATACTCAAAATTACTAGATGTAATACATTAACCTAGAGCAATATTGTCTTTCTGCATCAATGTGGTAAGAATGTGAATAATTTCATGAGTCGCTGAATAAATTATTAAGAATTCAAATAAACTATAAGCAACACATGTTATGAGAAAAATTAACAAATGTTTAAGCAAGAAAGCTTTTAATATTATGTACATATATTTGTGGTGTGCATATGTGTAAATTCATAACAATCTGTGCGGTAAGGATTGTCCATAAATTTTGGCATTTTAAGCTATTTGTAATACACAGTATCTTGTGCTTTGCTTTTGAA
Organism: Hystrix cristata; assembly: GCA_004026905.1. Classification (NCBI taxonomy): domain Eukaryota; kingdom Metazoa; phylum Chordata; class Mammalia; order Rodentia; family Hystricidae; genus Hystrix; species Hystrix cristata. The sequence goes on from PVJO010028480.1 coordinate 2,439, forward strand.
ATGCTCTTTTGTTATTTTCATGCAATGAACTAGGCAGATCAATATAAGACAACTCGATGAAACAACTCAGTTGCATAAGACTATATAGAAAATATTCATCAAAACAACATTATCATAATCACTTCCAGAACAAGGGTTCCAAACACAGCAGTCAGCTCTTTTAACTTTCAAATTTTATTTCTACAAAAATAAAATGTGTCTCAGTCTAGGACCTTTTTTCATGTTTAAGGCAAAGCGTAGTTTCCTAAGAGCGTCCATTACTTTGGGACCAAAAATAGGTTATTTCTTTAATTACTGAGGTTTAAAATGTACTATTATCATCTCCATGTAGCTTTCAGGATAAAATTTAAATTCTTTATCTATTACCCCCCCACACCAGTTCTGGTCCTTTGATCACCTCCATTTCCCTCCCCATCACTCTCACACAGTCACTCACAGTTTCTACTTTGATGTGCAATATTTGTAGCTTTAAAGGTCTTAAATTCATGAACTAGAGCCTGCCACTTGCTCTCGTGTCATTCTTCAAAGTCTACATTTCCCCCTTTTTAAACCCACCTAAACCACACTCATCCCCTTCCTAGTATTGCTTCCTTACAGAAGCCTCCCTGTATCTGCTCTGCCTGATGCTCTCTATGGTTCTAACAGTCTGTACCTTGTGGCACTTGTACAATGCTACATCGCAGCACTGATGTTTTTTTTTTTCCCCTCTGTACCAAGATAAGCTATTTATTGGTGAATACCACATCTTGTTTGGCATTTCTCAGTAGATCACTTAGCTATTTCAGAATGAGTTATTGGCTACTTTCAATAATTCACTAACTGGTTTAGTTCTTCACAGCCAATCTACAAGGTTCAAGTTGCTTAAGCAGATTTTCCCTAAATGTCCCTTTATTTGGTGCATAAAAAAGGAAGGAGAGAAATGGTACCACTTCGATGTCTTAATTGTTGTTCAATACAAGTGCCTTTCACTTGCATCCCTAGTCCCAGGTTAGAAGATACTGAATCTGAGCACGCTTTCTATGAGGAAGAGGTAAGATTTAGCGAATGTGGTGTCGGTGTCTCATACATGACAGCCCATGATCTATCACAAGGAATAAATGTAAAGCCTGTGGAAGGTGACTTTTATGGCAACACCTCAGAACTTTTGTACATCGAAGTGCAATTAGTTTCTCAACCAGCCTCTCTGTTTAACATCATTACCTTGGAAGCGGAAGATGAAATGCTTGTTGGACCATGTATTCCCCCTAAGACCTACTAGTTCAACAACCAGACCAATGACTTTGGTAGATAAACTTAGTAAATGACAACATTCAGTTTTAACATTTAGATCTTTGACCCACTTCGATTTTAGTTTAGTACATGGTGAGAGACATGTATCTAGTTTTAGTTTTTGGCATGTGGCCAGCTAGTTTTTCCAGCACCATTTGCAAAAGAGGCTATCTTTCTTCCAGTGAGGGTGTTTGGCTCCTTTGTCAAAGATGAGGTATTTGAGTGTGTTTGGAGTTGTTTCTGCATCTTTTAGCCTGTTCCATTGGTCCTCAGGTCTGTCTTTGTGCCAGCTCCATGCTGTTTTTATCACAGTAGCTTTATAGTATAGTTTCAGGTCAGGGATTGTGATAACCCTCTGCCTCGCCCCTGGGGAAGGGGCGGGGGACCAAGATACATCTTGTACAGGTACAAAATGACTATGATAAATGTGATCATTATGTATACAATGTACCAATACATGTTCTTGGTAAAAAATTAAAAAGTTAAAAAATAAAAAAATGACAACATTCAGCTGGAATCTTTTGAACCATCATAAAAATTATCTTTAGTCCTTTAACATATTTTAAATCAAAATATACTTTCTATTTAAATATGAATATGGTTTATTCTATCTTTTGATGAGAGAGTGCATTTCAGAAAGAGATCCTTTATATAGTCTAACCGTTGTCAACCTTACTTCCTAATCTGCAAAGATAATCACAAAGGGAATATAAAATAGTATTACTTTCCCTGTATGTTATATGCTGCTGTTTTCTTAGATAATTTCTTCAGCCGTGGGACAGAACCTATCTGCCAACAGTATCAATTCAGTATCCTATGGCTCTGGACTCGGTCCTTTGTCCCGCTCCATTAGAAAACAGAAATTGTTAAAATGAGACTTACTGAAAAACACTCCAGCTCCTTGCCAGGAATGTTGATGTGGTTAGTATTAATAATGCCTCTAAAATAGAGCAACTGTATTTTCTTAAAAGTCTGAGGATATACTCAGTATTTCTTGAATAAAAACCCGAATCTACCTACCCGACAGACTAAAACTGAATTGCGCTGTAATTCCAAACGCAATATACTTAAATTTGTATATTAGTTTTTTTAATTTTATGATTAATCCAACCATGATTTCTAAAAGTAGGAAAGATTCTTTTAAATAAAACTTAAATGAATGTTTTTATAAAGCAAACGACTACTCCCTAATTTGTTCCATTTATATACCTACTTTCTAGCCTCAATTCTTACATTTAAACTATCCACCCTCTTTTCTCAATACTAGGGAGCAAGCAAACCTGTAGGTAAAATAATTTCTGTTTGTCTTGCATAATTAGGTCAAGGATAGAAAGGTCACAAAGTTGCAGGAGATCCCAAAGAAAATCTATATTAACATGAGGATCACATTTTTTAGCACTGGAGTACATGTAAAGGGAATTTATGATATTTGGGTTGTGGATCAGAAAATTTTTCTTCTGAATAGGTCAACGTGCATCTTTGAGAGAGTTATAAACTTCTGGGATTTGAATGGCTCCCAAATGCCAGAATATTTTCCTCTTATTTAAGTTCTGTATACTATAATATTTTCTTTTTATATATGTCTACAACATAAAATTCTGTTACATTACTGTTGGTCATTTTAAATATCAATGAGTATTATTCAGCCTGAGATTCTCACAGGAAATTTAGATGGATGTTAATTCTTGCTTATCTAAGAATGTTATTCATAAATGTCAAAAAAGGCATACATAATGCCTTAAACAGTTTACTTTCAAAATAAGAGAAGAAAACACCTCACTAATTACACAAAAGCCAGCCAATCACATTGCTCAACTATGAATAACAATAGTGGCTACATTAGTGACCTAGAGCTAAGTTTGTGTTTTATCTTTCCTAATTTCAAGGAAATGTGTATCTACATAATGATGTTTTGGATATAGATGTGAAAAGCAAATAAAAATCAGCATATAACTCTTATAAGTAATACTATAGAGGTATTTGAAGTTGCAATAGCAATGTTGGCATATGTCTCTATTATGGTTTCTATTGTCACTATATACACTGATACACTATGTGGCAGATACAATTTCTACCATCTAGTGGTAGAAAAACAGCAATAACGAAAAAAGAGAATATTCAAGTGAGAAGTGTGCATCTTTTGCAAATGTGTAAAGATGATAATCATGTTGCGCAGCGGTCTCCTCGGGGGCGGCCCACTCGTGCCTCAGCCCCTCTCGGCCCGCGAGGAGGGCTGGGGACAGAGACGAACAGACGCGGACTGCGGGCCTCCCTCCACCGCCTACCTCATCATCCGGAGACAAGAAGCACCTGTAGGGAGTCAAGTCGAAGCAGAAACTCATTTATTACAGAGGAGCCAGGGTATATATAGGCAAAAGCCGCACGGGGGCGGTCAGGCAATAAATGTCAGCCAACCGGGGTTTAACGCGGGAACTTTTACAATGATTGGCATCGTTGGGGCCCACTGCGGTTGCGACAGTTTCCCTGGTCCAATCAGAGGTTCTGACAAACAACTTTTGGGTTACACCCCTGTCTCTTCCCCCGGAGCCATCTTATGCTTGCCCCTACATCATGTGACCAAAATACCAGATGTCATCAGTTAAGAGACCCATTTGGTTTGTTACTGCCATTTCATTTCTATTAATGTGGAGCATAAATAGGTAATGCCATGTCATAACGTTTTTTAAAAAATTTCAAATCACTAATTCTTCATTCATGACTTTTCATGCTTTTACATGAATGTAGAAGGCTAGACATTAAAAAAAAATCACTAACAGTGAAAAGTATTATGGTTAAGGGAAGTCCATGGGTCTTGATTTTTGAGCCAAAAAGGTAAAAAAAATGAAAATCAAAAAGTGGATTCAGAATAAAATGGTAAACAGAAAAACTATTTTAAATGATCAAATTCAGGAAGATGACAAAGAATCTGTAAGTGTATGATGAGTCCATTTTCTAAAGAGAAGAACACAATGAAAAAAAAACCATCATCAAAAACAAAAATTGAACATTTTTTTAACAGCAGCGACAGAATGAAGTAGCAAAAAAAATTGTTTATTCACATAATAATGGAATATAATTATGGAATTAATTTTGCCCAACAGTTTTTCAAGTGGAGTAGAAGATCGCAGCATAAGCCACTTTTGTAGCAAATAGTTTTGTAGCAGATTTCCACAAAAATGTCTATCAAACTTATTTTGTCAAAAATATTTTGTCACCTCTCATGGTCCAAAATTAAATTCCTCAAGCACAACTAAACACAAGTGGCACATTTAGAACATGACTGATTTCACCTTCAGTTGATTTGTGCGTATATAGAGCAATAAAAGTACATGACAAAACAACATATAGTGTATGTGACGACTGAAAAGCTCATTATCACCTCCCTCTAAAATTAAATAGCACCTAGAAGTCCCATATGCTCCTTCATTAAATAACATGTGTGATAACCACCATAAAAGATTTAACTTCCTCAGACATAACTAAGCATTGCATGGACATAATTTAACAAAACTCAGTGGGATCCTTGGAGATTTCACTCACGCTGTCAAACATTTATTAGCAAATAAACAAAGTGTGATAATACATTTTAAAGTGAATTTGACAGGTATCAAAGAGAAAGGTAACATCATTTCATTAATAAATTAAGCATTTAAAATTTATACGCTCATTCATTTTGTAGCTCAAGAGGATTTTAGAAATCACTGGGCCCAACCTTTGTATTTTCCTATTGAGGAAACTAAAGATTAGATAGGTGACTCTGTTTTGTCTAGCTTTAGCAGTACATCCTGAATTCCTAGATGCTGCATTAGGAATAGATATTGACAACCAAGAAAAATACTAACCATAAAGAAAATAGTCTCTTCAGATCTATTACCCAAGTCAAGGCCTGCTGTCCCAAGCATATATGCCCAAATACTTATGTGGTTTTACTTGATTTTTGCAGGTCTGTAATTATGCATCATCTCCATTTAACAGAGCAGATGAGAAAACTGAGGCTCAGGCTCTAACAAACTTGTTCTATAGTACAGTGAGTGGTGGAGACTACGTAGGTTTGATCCCACCTGTCTAATCACAAATCTGCAACTCTTCCCATGACACCTTCCTGATTACTATGAAGGCTTTCAGTCTGTTTTAGAAGTTGAGGTCACATTTGTAAGCACTGACCTGATGGCGCTGGAACCTCTAATAGGAACACCCGCTTCACCAAGAGCCAGCGACCTCTAATCTGAAGGTGTGCTGCTTGCTGTTGAATGCTTCTTTCTTTGCTTACGACTGAAGGGAATTATAGAAGGTTTATCTGTACTGCTATATTAATTTTCACCAATAAGTATCTGTAAAGGCATAAGAGATCCCTGGCTTGGCTCAGATCAAGATCACTTTTGTGGTGTCAACAACCTGTTGGAATTTAGACACACTAGTGATTGGTTGAAGAGGACAGTGTGAATTCCATTAATCTGAATAACCAATAGAAAAGAGTGAAAGAAAGAAGAGGACCGGGGCATGGCAAGGAAGACGATTTATGCTTGGATTCTGTGGCTAGAGAAGGGAAACAGGACAATGAAGAGGGTGTCGCAGTTCAGGTCACCAAACTGGGTCTGAAGTCCCAGAAAGAAAAGATGTTAAACTATCTCCAATGCAGGAAACATTGCCCGGGTTCCGCCATTCGTAGGTCTGCAGCATGGAAACTCCAGGAGACAGTCCCTGCAAAGTGTGGCGCAGGGTGACCAAGAAGCTCCAGCCGATGGAGCAGCGCTCAGGGCCCGTGACGGAGGCCCAGGGAAGAGCTCTGAGCAGGGCGACGCTTGTTTCTGAGTACATGTAAGACACCTCAGAAATGCGAAAGCAAGCTTTCTGCAGACTGAAATATGTTGTGGCATAAATAAAAGATACATGTTCAATAGATGCATGTGGGCAGAAACACAAACTTATGTATATCTACAGGCTAATGAGGGGATCCAGTTTATAAGATTTTCATCAGTCAAATAATACTATGAAAAATAGCCTTTAATAACATGGAAATGGTGTTTATATGTTTTCTAAACCAACCTCTTTTGATTTCAGGTGAAGAAACTGAATTCTACATACATAATTTCTTGCACAAAGTTGTGCTACTAGAGATAGGGCTAAAGCTTGTGATCCCTGAGTCCCGCTGAATCACGCTATGCATTTTTTATTGGTCTAGTACATTCATTTAAAAATGTTCATTTGCCTGTAACACTCAAAGGGGTCTTAAAATTTCTGAGAAGTGAGAGTTTCTTGGTATACCGTGGACTTACAGTTTTAGAAATACTAGTTATTTACAGTATCAAATGTTTCCCTGAACTGGCAGATTGTAAAAGCTCTGCTATAAAAAGTTCTTTCTAAAATGAATCTTTTGTAATGCCACAAAGGACACCCGAGGACAATTTATCTCTCTATGCCATTCATGAAATACCCTTACATATAAAGTGTTGGCCTAGTGTTTTGATGACAAGACAAATATGTTGAAATAGAATGCATCATTGTCCAGTTAAATCTTGCTGCTGCCTTTGGTCTTGTTTGTTCTTTCAGAATGAAATAGTTTAAAGTTAGAAATAAGAAGGCTATGTGCTGACTGGAAGTTAATGATAATTTTAAATTATTATATGCTAATGCATTAAATACTGAATTACAATATAGGGAGTGTCTGCCACATATACTTGGAAGATTGTAAACTGCCCTCATGTTATGTAATTAACAGAGACCATCTTCCTACTCGGCTTCAGAGTAAGAGTAAGAATTGTGCACTCCAATTTAGTCTGTCTAATTGATTTGGGGCTCTCAGAGGTTTAATTACTGTCTTTAGTCTTTGGTTTCTCGAAGAGCATGCGTGAGACCTTCCTAATCTTACAAATACAGCATCAAAGATATTAGTGTTGATTCACAAAGACAATAACTGAATTCTTGGTGTCCAATATAACATGGATTAATACTGTTTTACACAGATTATATGTCATTTTAAATAATCAGGGTGTAAAGGGTACACTTTTCCTACCATAAAAATTTCCTTCATAGTTGAGGGGTTGTACTAACATATGTGAACGCTTACTTTAAATGTTCAAGTTTCATAGAAACAGAAGGATAACGATGATGAAATGAAAATGTTAAATTTTCTGAAAGAAGGAGTACAACACAGATAAAGCAAAAGAAAAGCTTGAATTAACTCTACTGTTATGTATCTCTCTCTTCTGTTGTGCAATGTATTCTTTAAGGTTCAGTAGCCTGTGTGCTTATTTTGTCTCCTCTTCCGGCCTCATGGGCAGAGGGCATACTGAGGCCCACAGTACCAGCAGGCAGTACAGGTCGTAACGATCTGATCGTCCGCCCAAGCCTTCACGCCTACAATAAGAGCACGCATAAACAGCCCCCTATGCTAGGCTTACAAAAAGGTTGCATGTAAAAAGATTTACTGAGCTCTTTGTTAAATAAATAACTCAGGTTAGCCACCGCATTTCCACTTTAAGATGCCCATTTTATAAATTGCTGCTTATGAAATTTGGTGAACAATACCTCAGTGACCAGAATTCACTGGCATTCAACAAGTGAGCAATTTTACCCCTTTCTAAACCCATACAATCAGCAGCAGTATAATATCCAAGGGGGGAGAAGCATAAAACATGTTTGGATGTTGTAATGAATTTGATTACAACACTACCAAATTAAACATATTTTCATTTTGATATTATAAAGAAGCAGCAGGAGGTTTGACTAGATAACTTGCTTTTACTTTATTAAATTCCTGATGTTACAGTCAGCTGGATTGAATGTTCCCTGGGAGGGAATTAAGAACATTTGGACCTTGTCTTTATGTTCAAAACAGTGTGACTTCAAGTCAGGCTTTTACAATCCACTTTAGTGGGTCTGCCAGAGGGAGATTAAGGAGAACTCCCGAGTGTTCCTCCGCTGTTTATTGCCTTCTTTGTGTGGGAGGGTTTTCCTCCTACCTTCAGGCCATGAAATATCACACTGTGGCATTAAGCAAAGAAGACTTGACCGGTCCCCACAGGGCCATTTTAGTCCTTCAGGACAAATGTCATACAAATATGGCGATTGTCCACATCCCTGGCTAAACCCCTTAAAGCCACTATGTCCTTTGGCTCAACACGTACTTATGCCTGTTTGGCTCCATTTTAACAATCCTAATTAGTTAAATGTTTATTCAGCAGCCTAAAAGAGAAAGTACACCACCTAAAGCTTCAGGAAAACACTAAGAGGATTTACGTTCTGGTAATAAAAGGAAAGGCACTTCTGAAACCCTGGAACCCTTATACATAGCAGGATGCTACTACAAGAAGAGGAGAAAAAGCACCTGAATAAAAGCTAGTTGGTTTGAATAGCCCTCAGTTTATACTAATAGCAAGCACATCGCTGTCTTCAGGTGAGTCCAAAGAGGGCTCTGATGGTCCTGTCACCTTGTCCTCCCGGCTTCCTTTTTCCTCACATTGTGGTGTTCACATTTACTTTTGTACCTAGGTTATTGGATTTCATTTCATCGCAGCTGGCACATCTTGCCTGGTTGCAGCCACCTTACAGAATAGCCACTAATATCCTTTTGCTGGGATGTGAATTTCCTTGTCTGTTCCTCAGGTTTTCATTTTCTCTAAGATTGTGCAACCCCATGCAGCCTCACAAGGCATTTGTAGCAGCTGAGAAGGGCAAGCTGAAGAGAGGCCAGCATCAACCATTGCTGAGGAACCTGTGGGGCTGGCTTCCTCCCCAAGAAGAGGGCAGCGTTTTCCTCAGCGTGTTCCCTCTCAGTGTAAGCCGTCTAGATTCTTCATGAGGCCAAATTCTACCTAGACCCTTTCACATTGTTATGATCAGGAATGAGTTGAAAGGTCACTGGTTAAACTAGTTGTGAGATGGGGGAAATGTAACTCCTTGTTAGATGTGCCACATTTGTAGTTTCACAACATGGAGGAATGAAGTTGCAAACCAAAGGAGGAAGTTAGGAGAGTTTTACTGGAAATAAAGGGAAGAAGAATAACTCCTGGATTTCCAGGAGGGGTTCCTAATGGTGATCACCAAGGCCCTTTGATGGGGGTAATTTATGCAGCAAAATCACAGCATGGGTAAAACATGGGTCAAAGTGCAATTACTCTATAGGATTACAAGTATAGTCACTTAGCTAATATTGATCCAATAGGGAAATGAGTTACACAACAGGGTACATGGCGAGATCAAAAGGAATTCTTGGAAAGAGAGGGGAGTATGCACACAAGTGTTCTGGTCACCCCGCCTATGTGTCTGATGCCTACTTGGGACCACTGGACCAGCTGGTGCTAATCAAAGTATAATCGCAAATTATTACTATCTCTAGGAAGGCATGTAGGCCGTGCTACTTCTTCTCAATCCAGAGGCCTGACTTTGTTCACATTTGCCTCCAGCCACAATTCTAACACCTCTATTTTTTATGCTAACACTCTTGAGGGCCCAATCCCTCTCTGGCTGTATATTAATTTCTGTCTAACTTAGCTGCCTAGAATAATTACAGAGACAATGTCCCTGGCATCCAGTGAAATAATCCATAAAGGTTTATTGAAATCAGTCCACCAAAAGCCAACCTCAATTTTTATAGTATTTCCCACATGTGGGAAATTGGGAAGAATTCTCTTAGGAAAATGCAACATATGATTTCGAAAGACATTAAAAAATCTTTATGAACCAATGAAATATTTTTTGGAAATAGCATAAATTGTGCTCTTTAATAATGCTGACTTGAGAAATTTTCACATTTCACAATAGGGTAGACAGTTTCCTATAATTGTTAACCTCTCTTTTTATACTCACTCACCTTCTTACTCTCTTTCATACCTACTTGACAAATGTTAGTTCTGGTTAAATACAGCTGGTTAATTCACGCCATCACCTGAGTATCAGAACAGCAACAAGCACTCAACCCTGTTGACTGGGCTCTTCTACTCCTTTTCAGCACAAATCTCAAGTAGATTCTCAGCGTGTCCCTAGTAATTTGGTTCTCCCACAAACGAAGCTGTTAATTCTGAGCTTCTCCTTACTCAAACTGCCAAGATCTCCTGTCTGCCCCTTCCTCTCCATTAGACAGTCCTCCCCTCACCTAATCTACCTGCTGGTCTCTGCTTCTGTATGGAAATGTTCTCCTGTTTCTTCATTTCTAATAAAATGTACCGGCCTGAGTCCTGTATAACTCCATGTACTCTCTTTATTCTCTGACTGCTCTCCTGACTTTTCTTCACTTGAGTTCTTTGTTCCCTCATTTAAACCCTTACCTACCTGTATTCTGTATATTCCTTCTCTCTCTTTCTCCCTCCATCTTTCCTTCTGTTTTCTATCTTCTTTCTCTACCTTTGTCTTCATCTCTCTCCATTTTTATATGACCCAGTCCAATGGTTTAAGTATATTTATTCAGTGGCTTTCAGTGATAAGCCACAATTTATATCTCCAGCTTCCATTTTCCCCCAAACTGTAGATTGTTATAAATAAATAAAAATTTTGTTAATGAGCATATTTTATATTTAACCAGTAGCTCACATTACTATTACAACCAAAATCAATTATTTCTCCTTCTGCCCACACATCCTCCCTGCTACTATTCTCTTTCACAAGAAATGGTACTGTTCTTGTGGCTCACAAAAAAAATGCTAGGAATTATTCTTCATTCTCTTTTCTTCATATCCTGCCTGTGTCTAATCTGTCAGCAAGAACTGCATAGTTTTTCAAAATATAGTCTAATAGTGGCCACTTCTTACTTCAATTACATCCTACCACTTAAGGTAAACCCACTATAAGTTTTCATACAGAATAGCTTTCTAAATGATCAAGTTTTTCTACTTTTGTCCCAAAAGTTTACTTCTTTATAGCACCCAAAGTTAGTTTTTGCAAAATGTAGTACATATCCTAGCATTCACCTAACCAGAAGCACCTAATGACTTCATGTCAGTGTAATGTTGCCCCATCATTACATTTTCTTTCAGTATACTCATGTTCCTACAATATATACTGCTCTGCAGTGGTTATAATTCATCTACTCAGAAAATATTTACTGAGTGCATACAATATTTTGGACAGTATTTTAGCCTCTGGTTGTAAAAAGATGAAGAAAAGGAATTATATCCCTTGTTCCTGGATAGGAAGAACCAATATTGTCAAAATGGCCTTACCTCCAAAACTGGTATGTAGATTTAATGCAATCCTGATCACAATACCAACAGAATTCCTCACAGAACTAGAAACAAAATCAATCCTAAACTCCATACAGAACCAGAAGAATCAAGAATACCAAAACTAATATTGCCCAATAAGAGCAAAGCAAGAGGCATTGCAATACCAGAACTCAAGTTATATTACAAAGATATAGTAATAAAAACAGCATGGTACTGGCACAAACACAGACACGAGTATCAATGGAATGGAATAGACACAGAAACAACCCCAGGTACATTCATCTATCTGATCTTTGATAAAGGGGCCTAAAATATATGCTGGAGGAAAGATAGCCTCTTTAACAAGTGATAATGCAAAACTCATTATCCAAGTACAGAAAATTGAATCTAGAGCCCTATCTCTCACCATGTGCTAAACTAAAATCAAAGTGGATAAAAGATCTAAATATTGAGAGAATCCAACATGGCTGAAGAGAGGAGGACCTATGTCTGAGTTGCTCCATGAAAATTCATCAAAAACCCAGGTAAAAGAAAATCCCGAGGGACGGATAATCTTACTGCAAGACCAACGTGGGATAATCAGACCTACAGATAAGGCGAGATATAGATGTGGGACACTACAGAACTGTGAAATAGCTCATGGTGCTACCTGTGGGAACTGCACCCGCCCCACATTACAGGTGGCGCCAGGGAGCCAAACACCAACATGGCTGGCTGCCAGCTGGAAACCGTCCAAGCGCTTGCACTGTTGGCCTGGGCTGTGCGAACGCCCACAATGCCAGCCCCATGGGAGCAGAGCGCCCATGCCACCAACAGCTTGCCCAAACACCTGCGCCCACGCTGCCAGCCCCAGGGGGCTCACACGCCCATGCTGTGGGGCACCACCGCCAGTCACCGGTCAGAGGATGCATGAACACCCACCTACACACCATCCAGCTGCAGGAGGCTGGGTGCCCTTGCTGCCACCTGCCTGCCAGAGGTACACAAGCACACCGCACCTGGCCCGCAGAACTGCGATGGGGCAGGGGTGGTGCATGGGCCAACGGGTTATTCAGCCTGCTCTGCCAAGCCAAACAGGAGAGTTTGGAGACAAGGTCCCAAGGGGCTGCCCCCCCTTTTTTTTTTCTTTCTGGCTCACCACAAATAAAGGACCCTGTAGCCTAGCAATTATACCACCACACAGATGACCAGGAAGCTGCTCCCTCCCCCAAGGAGCCAGGATTTTTTTTTTTCTTCTCTCCAAGCCATAACCACTAACTGAAACCCATAGAGATGCCAAAGTGATGATTGGCAGCATCAGTGGGCATTTCTGAAAGGACAAAACGCCCCCCCTTCTCTCAATAGCCATCTGGGGAAAGAAAGAGAAGGGAACAAAGTTGCAATTCACCAGAGGCCAACTTTCCTCGACTACACCCGCCTTGCAACAGCCTGGCCCCGTATCTGCCACAGCAACCTGCAGCACCTCTGCCTGATATCCACAATACACCACACAGCACAAGCCCAGCCTTGCTTTCAGTGGCTGGGAGAGCAGAGGAAGGAGAGGAGGCTGCACATACACGGAAGAGCCAAGCATACCTGAGCAACTGAGGAAAAGTGGCAGAGACATAAATGGTAAGGAGATGTGGGCGGGCCACCAAGGGACCCCCAGCAAGACACTAGCTGAAAACCCTGCCCTAGAATCAAAACCCAGAGGCCAAGATCAGCACAATACCCAGCACTAACTACTGCAATCTGGGTGGGGCCACCAGCACAGATCTGTGTTCTGGCTTGGACACTACCATAGGACTGTGGACATTAGAAGAACTTCACTATATATGTGTGTGTGTGTATGTGTGTGTGTAGTGTCACTGTGTATATATATGTGTGTATATATATAGTGTCACTGTATATATATATGTGTATATATATGTATGTGTGTGTATATATATATATACACACATACTATATATGTATGTATATGTGTATGGTGTCACTGTGTGTGTGTATATATACATTTTTAATTTTTTTTTCTTTTTTTCACTTGGTTATCTTTTGCTTTTCTTCTTCTAAATGTTCTTTTAGGTGTTGCTGCTGTTTTGGTTCCTACTTCCATTGTTTTCTGTGCTGTTCATCTCTCTTTTTTCATTTTTCTCTTTCCTTCCTCAACTGCCTCTTCTGATTTTATTTTCTCTCTTTTTTTCAAGAAAGTGAATAATATCTAGATTTCTTTGGTCAGCTCCAGTATTTTCACCCTTCACTCTCCCTAGCCTGTCTCATTCAGTTTCCCAATGTGTAAGTGATCTTCTTTTGTCCCCCAGCTTTACATGTACTATATTTCTCTGCAATTACCTCTCTCTCTCTACCCTTCTCAATCCCTTTCCCCCATACAGGGTAAAAAACACTCTATTAACAGGAAACCCACTGCACAGAAACACTGATGTATGTTAAAATGTTGCTATATAACTGTAGCCCTTGTTTCTTTGGTTAAAGATACAAAATTAACAGTTACCACAGTCTATCAGTATCATGTATATGCTTGATGCTATTGCTTTTACTAATGTACCACTATAACCAGGGTGATATACCTGTTAAATCCAGTTGTACTTACTTGAATAACAATAATATAAGTATCTGAGGACATAATCACCAACATAGTCCAGTACTAAAAAAATAAGTGCTGGGCCAAATAGACAGCAACTTCTGATCCCTGTTAAATTTGGAAAGTAGGATATTGAGACAAATACAAAAGCCAAGAGCCACATGTACCTAGAAGACACCTCTAAGGAATAGACATTTCCTAGGAAAGTCTTGACATTTGCCTCGATACTACCTACTATAAACAAACTATAAAATCCAACATGGAAAGCAAAATAAAAGGGATAATGACAAGACACAGAAATAAGTTACAACCCCAGACTCCCAGCCCTCCCAGAACAAATCCAGAAGACAATGACACAGAGGAAAGGCAAAGACATCCAACTGAACTTTCAGAAATGATGGCAACAGAAGTTAAAAAACAGATACATGAGGCCATACAGGACATCAGATTAGAAATAATTACTCAAGTTAAAACAGAGATGATGATGGTAATGAAAGACTTGCTTAGTGAACTTAGAGAAGACACAGATAAAAAAGCAGAAGAGCTTCAGAAACATTGGAAAACTTGAATACCCAACTCAAGAAAGAAATGGAACCCATGAATAGATTCAAACAGATATTCAAGAGATTAAAAATTCTCTTGAAAGTATTCACAGTCAATTAAATACCACACAGTTTCTTGGATGCGAGAAACTGAAGTGTATATAAAGACTAAAATGTATTATATTGGGAAAGGGAAGAAAACGTCCAAGTGAGAAAGGGAACAAGGGAGGGGGGAAAGGAACAGAGGGACAAGAGAAATAAGAAATGGAAGGAAAAAATGGAAACAAAGCTTTTGTAAATAGGGAGGGAAGAGGGGTGAGGGGAGGGGAATGGGAAAAAAAGAAGCAACAAAATATGTAATGTACAGGTACAAATCCCCTATGATGAATGTTATCACTATGTACATCTAAAATGTACCATTAAAATTTTAAAAAAAGAAAGTATTCACAGTCAATTAAATGAAAGTGAGGATAGAATTTCAGATCTAGAAGACAGGTCTGAAATTAATGACCAGGAAAAGAAAGACTTCTTAAAAAATAGCTAAAGACTGTGAAAAATCAATACAACAACTGCAAGATGATGCAAAGAAGAACAATGTAAGAGTAATGGAAGTGAATGAAAAAGCAGAAAATACTGAAAGAGACCTAAAAGGTTATTCACAGAAATAATGACAAAAAACTTCCCAACCATGAGAAGAGAACTTGACTTACAGATAAGTGAGGCATAAAGAACTCCAATTAGCCATGATCAAAACAAATCTACACCAAGACATATAATTATCAAGATTCCAGAAATTCAACACAAGAACAGGATACTGAAAATTGTTAGAGAAAAGAAACAAATCACCTATAAAGGAAAACCCATCAGAATCACAGCAGACTTCTCAACACAAACCCTTAAGTCAAGGAGAACCTGGAGCAAAGTATTTCAAACCCTAAAAGAAAGCAATCTCCAACCCAGGTTGTTGTACCCAGCCAAACTATCTTTAAAACTCAATAATGAAATAAGATACTTCCGGGCTGAGGATTTAGCTCAGCAGTTAAAATGCTTGCCTTGCAAGCACAAGGACCCGAGTTCGATCCCCAGCACCAAAAAAAAAAAAAAA
>PVJO010028481.1:0-18055 GCA_004026905.1 Hystrix cristata
GAGCCTCTGGATCACAAGGAAGTGAGGGAAAGATGGGAAGAGGGCCCGGGACAGCTGGGGCAGGGACGGGAGCAGCTGCTTTGTACCAGCTAGAACACAAAGATGCAAATATTTTAACAACTGGGACAGCGGTATTGGACGTCTTGGCTGCCTGTGGCGACCAACAGTGGCCATTTTAGTCCCGGCTATAGCTGCACATTTAAGTAGCGTACAGCAACGACCAAATGACAGTGCAAATCAAGTCCTAGTGCAGTGCCTGGGGCTTTGGAAAACATGTGATCAATAAATATGTTTTCCAACCTTCTTTTCAGGGAGAGAAGACACTTGCAGAGTTTTAGGGAATTTCCTTTCCTGTGCACATTTCTTCTATGTCAGGGAGTTAAATTTCCTTTTTCTTGGGAAGACCTGGCTTTTCTGCCATTGTATTCCTGGGAATTTCAAAGACATCAGGCCTGAGAACTTGCTGCAGATTACAGATTAGTCAGAGCCAAAGTGAACAATGGCAATCCCAGGGGACAGCGCCAGTCAGGGTCACCCCTCTTGTAGCCTCCCCTTCCCTCTGACATAGCCTCGTCATCTGTCAGCAATCTGGGCTTTCTCCCGGGTCCAGCGTGGAGCATGTGCTGTGTAAATGTCTGCTGTGATTATTTTTGTTATTACTATCCCTGGGCCTGGTGTTTCCTGAAATTGAATCATTTCTGTGGCTTTCAAGTTTACTTTATTTATTTTTTTATCCAAGCCTCAGGCTAACACTTCAGTGGCCCTCTGTTCCCAAAGAAGGGAAGACTAAATCCAACACAATCTCTTTCTGGTGATTTTTAAACATTCGCACTGCTCCGGAAGGTAGATTCGCTTGGAGAACTCAATTAATTTACATAAACATTCGGCCTGTGGATTTACAAACAGTCCTAGCGTGCACTTTTTGCTAGGTTTCGGGTCTCAGGGGGTTTTCAGAATTCTGTGCATGCTCTCTTGGTTATTGACTCACTCACCTGCCAGTTCCACTGGAATGCAAACCAGGTCGGGGCCCTTTGCCATCTTGGGTCACTGTTGCAAACCGAGTGGCAGAACAATGCCTGCCGCATCATAAGTGTTTAATACCCGTTTGTTAAATGAGTGAATGAGTGTCTTGCCTATGCCAGGATGCCTGGCAATGGAAGCCGGAGTTGGGCACAATTCCTCCCATCCTTGAGTGTCTGGTCTCATAAGTATTGCCCCTTTCCATTTCTGTCTCCTGACATCTATCTGGAATACAAAGCATATCAACACAAGAGCCCACGAGGTAGGCGAGCACCCTGCAGTGGTCACAGGAGCCTTGCAGGAGGAGTGTCACTTCCACGGGGAATACCACAGAAGGCATCCCAGATGACCTGGCTTGATGTCAGCATTAAGGAAGCACTGGCAGAGGGAAACAGATGAACCGATGTCAGAGGTGGGAAATCTGGGCTTGGTAGAGGAAGTTCCAGGCAGCGCCGCTGGGTCATGAGGCCACCGAAGCATAAGCTCTAGGAGGGAATGGTCTGTGTCTTTCTTGTCCACTGTGTATATGGCACAGCCTCTGCACATCGAGGATACACAATAAATTGTGTAACATTAGAATGGGAAGAAAGAATAAAATCTAGAAAACTAAGAAACTACAATGGTCTCACTGCCTCCTTCCATCTGGAACTGTAAATGCCCTGTCTGGAAGGAGACTTGAGTGCAGCCCCCTCGCCTCCACAGCACTCCACCAAGTGATCCTCATTTCTATTCCTTGCTCTCAAGCTCCAAGACATATATTTAGAATGTTCCTGCAAAGAAAGGCAGAAGAAGGAAAGGAAAGGAACAGGCCAAGTTCTTGCTTTCAGCAGTTCCTTGGAGAGCTCGCCCAGCCTTTGAAATAACCATTTCCTTCCCTCCTGCCCTTTGCAGATGACAGAGGCAGGATGGGTGTGGAGCGGGGTTCTGGAGGCTTCTGCTAGCTCTCCTCTGATGCTCAGCCTGGGAGGTAGGACTCGCTGTGGTAACTCCTCCTGTGGTCTACCTCAGATTCCCAAGGCCAGCTACCACTAAGCATGTGAGCTTCTTTTAAGAGACTTGGCTCACCCCACGTGCAGCAGAGATGTCCTGGGACCCAGAGTCTCCAAGCTGAGTTGTAAGATGCTCGGCATTGGTGCTTCCCGAGCTGGGGCCCTGGACATGGAGTAGGGGCTGTCCCCAGAAAATTTCCAGTTCTAGACTTCCAAGAAATGTATGTAGCTCCTGCGCGAGGGCTCACAGCCTCCTGAAAGTATTATGTGTCTCTACTTTTCTCTGCAATCAAGTCAGGGTGCTCCCTGTATCCTGGTGTCACTGGCAACGGTTTCCCATTGAGCTTAGTGTCTGTGAGGAATTGGGCGATGTCACCTCACTCATCTTCGGTCCTGTAAAATGGGGATGTTTATGATCACTCTTCTGTGGATGGAGATGCTGAGCGTCAAAGGGTTAGGCACCTTGCCCATCCAGCTTTCTGGTTTCCTGGCTCCAACTCTCACTGCCAGGAAATGGTCTCCTGAAAGTGAGCTGTGCGAATCCTGCCAATGGGCAAACACATCCATCACTATTCTGGAAAGGGGACTTGGTAGAGCAAGTACTACCTGCAAGAGGAATAATAAAAGGGTGATGAAATAATTGAGGACCAGCCACCTGTTTTGGAGAACTACGGCCCAGAGAGTGAGGGTCGTGCCCCTAGTCACCTTGGAGCTGGGGAAAGAACTTGTTCAGGGCAGGTGAGCTCCTTGAGCCTGACTCCAGAGGACCTTTGGCTAGCCAGGAAGCAGGGCAGCAGTGGGCTGGGCCCAGATGACGGCTTATGTCTGCAGGTCTGCCTGGTGGGATCTCTGATTCCCCCTGCCCCGGCAGGCCACACCCTGACAGAGGTCAGACCACACATCATGATTAATTTCCTACCAGTCCCCACCGCCCTCCCTCCAGCTGCACAGAGTCTTGGTCTTGCTGGACCACAGAGGCATTCAGGGCTGGCAGGGAGCAGACATACGTTCCTTCAGCAAACGTCCTTCACTCGTTTCCAATTTCAGCCTTCTGCACGCATTTTACGGTTTGCAAATTGCTTCTTCCTCTTCTACAGTGCATAATTTGAGATCCAAGGTTGTCCTGGAAGTTGGATAAGACAGGAATAGTACCCTATTTTACAGAAGAGAAGAAGGCAGTTTTAAGAGGCAAAGTACCTTGTTCAAGGTCACGCACACAGATGAGAAACACTGGAGTCAGAAGTGGGAGCTGGCTCAGCCTGTTGCAACCCATTGCTGGCTGTTCTACCTCACTGGAAGGAACTACACAGTACTGGCTCCTGCACAGACTTTATATGTAGCCAACAACATCACCATTAACCGCATCTTTTTTCCTGGAATGAACACATATAGGCACCTAAATTACAAGTTCAACCCTGTCCACTAAGATTGTAGGCCTGCACTCTGAGAGCTCATGGTGTGATGAAAAGATGTTCAGGTGGTCAGGTCAGAAGTGGTTTAGACCCATAACTTTCTCGCTGGGACCCTGGAAGGACTCTTCCCTCTGGGAGCTCTCTGTGTGTCCAGTATGATGATAGTACCAATCTTGTTTATGATGAAAATGAGAAGGGCCAGCATATGTGAGTTTCTCTGAACAGTTTAGGGAGTGTGATGTAACCGTCACATGTAACCAGTGAAGCTGCATAAACAACTAAGGCAAGGGAAATTATTCACACACTAATGCTTATTAAATGCTTACTAAGCAATGCACATGGCCTGCCCTATTCATTTGAACAAGAGCTTCGAGGGGCCTGGAACCACCATTATCTCCATTTTATAGCCGAGGACACCAAGACTGAGATTTTAAGCAGCTGGCAAATGGCAGAAGCAGGGTATGCGATCTTGGTAATTCAGCACCAGCAGGTAAGCGCTCTGCCAGCCTAGGTGCATCAGAATCACCGAAGACCCAGTCAAGGTAGGAGCTGCTGGGTCTCACTGCCAGAATTTCTGATTCAATCAGTTTAGTATGGGGTTCAATAGTTTGATTTCTATCAAGTTTCCAGGTGACTTACTGCAACTGGATCAAGGCCCACACTTTGGGAAGCACTGTGCCACTGAGGTCTCCTGCCCCATCTGTGGCCAAACGAGGCTCTGCAAGGTGTTTGCGCAGGTTAGCTGGACATCCAGGGGCACTAGATGGTTGACTCTGCCATGGGAACAACGTGAAGCTAGAGGAGAGGGCGGAAACGGTGCCACCGAGGAGGCACTTTCTTCTTCAGACAGCACGTGAGAGCAGCTACTCCTGACTCGCGGTCCTGTGGGTGCCCGAATGCTGAGGCTGTGGCCACCCAGGCCCTTCCTCAGGGCAGCCAGTGAGCAAGGCCGTTTGTCTGAGGAAGGAACAGAGTACAGAGGTGCCGGATGCCTCCCAGCTCCTTTTGGTCAACGTGTCCTTGTAAGCTTCTCACACTCCCAGGTTTCAGGAAAGGGTCTATGAACATAGAAACAAGTCAGCCTTCCAACATAGAGAAGCACAGGCCAAGAATATGTAAATTTTATTAAGCTGAATTTATGTTTTTTGAAAAGAAATAAAATGACTTCTGGAAGAACAGAAGCATTTCAGAAAATATGTTCAGCCAAAAACAGCAGCCCGGAAGACAGTAAACACTCAAGGGCCGGTGCCTATCCAATTCTTCCAGAACTGTATTTACTCAAAACTCCATACTTTCTCCACGAATCTGCATTCGTATCTTTGTCAAAAATAAGTCCTTCAGACCCAGAATAGCCAAAGCAATGTACTCGTACTTCATGATTTCAAATTTTACTATCAATCTACAGCAATCAAGATTGTTATGTTGGCCTGTGACAGACAGACATACAGGGGAATAGGATTTGAGAGTCCAGAAGTAAAATTCACATTTAGGATCAACTGATTTTCTTCAATTGTGCCAAGATTGTTCAACATGGTGAAAACAATGTCTCCAACCAATTGTGTTGGGGCGTCTGGATCTCCACAGGTGTAGGGATGAGATTGGATCCTTGCCTCACATGTATTAAAAAACTAACTCATGCCGAATCAAAGATCCAAACATAGGGGTTAAAAGTATAAAACATAGAGAAGAAAACTTAGATGTTAATCTTCCTGATCCTGTATGAAGCAATGTGATGTCTTCCCATTTATTTGGATCTGGCTTAACTTTTCTCAACACTATTTTAAAGTTTTCAGTACAGATCTGTCACATCTTTTGCCAGATTTATACCTAAATATTTCGTGCTTTGTGCTATTATAAAGGGTTAGGTTTTTAAATTTTATTTTCCAACCTTTGGGTTGCTAGTGTATAGAAATATAATTGATTTCTATATCGATCTGGTATTCTGCAACCCTACTAAACTAATTTACGGGTTCTAGTAGCTTTGCTGTGGATCCCGATGCACTTCCTCTGTCAGTAATCATGTCGTCTGTGAATAAAGGCCATTACACTTCTTCCTTCTGAGCTGAGTGCTTTTGTGTTTTTTGCCGTAATGAACTGATGAATGTCTCCATCCCCACACGGAGCAGCAGTGAGAGCAGACACCTGTAACTCATTCCTACCTCAGAGGGAGGGCGGCCAGTCTCATTATTAAGTGTGACATTAGCTGTGGGTTTGTAGTTGCTGTTTGACAGGTGGAGGAAGGCCCATCCCCTTGGTCTCCCTCTTAATTCTTAGTCTTCCGAGACTTTCAGTCAGGAATGGATGTTGGGTCTTGTCAAATGGTTTTTGGAGTCTACTAATAGAGAAAATGCAATCATAGCCAAGAGAGCCCAGCCAAGGGCAGCCCCTGCCTTCTCTCCGGAAGAAGGAGATGGAACAGAGTGCAATGGAAAGAACCAAGGCTGGGCAAGGGTGAGGTAATTGAGCTATGCACAGATGTGAAACTTCAGGAAGCACACACGTGACTCTATCTGTCGCCTCAGCCCCAACTCTGCCAAGAGCAGTGCTGAACACTTGGCCAACATTCACTGCCTTAGTTAGGTTTTCCAGAGTCACTGGAGACCTGAAAGATCCAATCAAGGGCTGGGAGCCCACAGCACTGTCCCATGTATGTCCATGTCTGCAGATGATGGCTGAAGAAATCTTTTCTGGAACCAGGATATGATGCTCGCAGCAGAGATGATGACCAGAGCTCCTCCGAAGTAATAGCAGCTGTCCTCAATGACAGCAAGGCCCCGAGCTCCTTCCTCGATGAAAAGAGCCGATTTGCTTTTAGGAGAACCAGCCGCAGCAAAGCTTCCCCTGGGAAACAGCCCACCAACTAGCTTCTGCTCCCAGTCTGCTTTATGTTGCATCAGCAACAACCCTCAGGTGGATCCTCTATGCCCAGCATCACACCAACTCTGTGCAGCTGGGTGTTCTGGCTCAAGTTGACCACATTAAATCCACCACACAGGCTTAATCCGCAGAGCAGCCCTAGAATAGCATGGGCTGTCATGACTCTTATTTTAAAGTGAAGAAACTGAGGCTCAGAGAGGGGAAGTAACGAGGCCAAGCAGTAAGTGGCACAGCTGGCCTTTGAGGCGACATGTGCTCAGGTTGCTCTGTGTGATGGTTAATCTCGACTGTCAACTTGTTGGCTTCAGATCAACCTAGGAGATTAGTAAAGCACACTTCTGGGTGGGGCTGGGTAGATCATGGCAGTGTGATTTTGGGGACTATCTCTGGTCCCTGGCCCTTCCTCTGGCTTTTCCTCTGCTCTCTGCTTCCCTGATGCCATGAGTTGAACAGCTTTCCTCCACCACACCCTACTGCCATGATGTTCCTGTCTTGGAGTAAGCTGATCATGGACTGAAATCTTGGAAACTGTAAGCCAAACGAACCATTTCCTCTTTTAAGTTGCAAGTGTCAGATGTGTTGCCCCAGCAACGAAAAGCTGGCTAATGTAGTCAGTGTCCTTAATCACCAGCTGTCACCTGGAAGGTTGAGCTCACTTTTAAATTACTGCCTCTGTAGGTCTGTCTTGTTTTAGGGGACGCTAGTGCTGCTGGTTCAGGAAACATACTTTGAAGGCCATTACACTGTGCCTTATTTCTTCCTCCACAACCCTTGGGCATCAGATCTCAGCAGTAGGGTGATTCCAAGAGTAAAAGAGAAACCTTAAGAAGACACAGCCAAAGTTCTCTGGCTTGTGAAAAGAATGAAAGCATCAGTTTCCCAGGCTGGGCCAAACATTTCCAGTGTCACCCTGCCTGTGTTGGAGCCTCAGCCCCATTCCAGCACCAGTGACTTGAATGGCGGGAGGGGGCTGAACTGACCAGTAGTGGGAACCTCTGTGGGGACTTACTCATCTGAAAAGAATGCCTGACATTTATTCTGAAAGCTGTCTTTCTATCGACCCTCCAATCCTTGTAGTTCAAAATGGTATGTTTTTCCCTAAACACATTTCAATTTATTTCAAGTGTTTTCTGATTTATACTGAGACATCTATATCGGAAGCACATAATACATCAGATTTTTAAAGCCTCTGAAACAAAGATCATTGCAAGATAACAGAGAGGGGGAAAAAACCAACACAGAGCTATTCAGCATGTTACAACAAAAAAGCAGAGTTAAAACAGGCTTGATGCAATCCGAGTTTTTATACATCTGACAGCATTCCACAGCTGACCTTAGTGTCTGAAGGGTTGAAGTTTTCTTTAATCTTGCAAATCTTTGGTCTTTAAAAGTCCCCATCCAGCTGTACTTTGTCTAAAAGTGCCAGTATGGAAAAGTTGATTTTATTCATTCACTTGCTCATTACTGTGTATCACAAAGGCCTCATGGCAGAAATTCTCTGCCCTGGCTGTACTTTGGAGTCACTGGGGGAGCGTCAATCCGTCTCTCTGCTTAGGCTGCACCCCAGTGCGAACCCAGCAGAGTCTCTGGGGGGAGGAGCAGCCTTGAGGTGACTTCAGGACAAGCCAGGGCTAAGCACCTCTGCCTTAGAGAGGTGAATTCTTCATGAATCCCACTGCCTTGCCCCTGGCCTTTCTTCACCTGCTAATGACAGTGCTGTGACCAATTGAGTATTCTCTGTTAGGTGAGACCCTTCTTTAGAATACAGACACAGTTGCTGCTTGGGGCTTGGATTTGCCTGGGAAGGGCAAGTCCTATTTGTTAAAAGTCTTTCTGGTGCCAGCCTAGCTGTTGACTCCATTACCTTGTAAGACAGGTACTCGAGTTGTACAGCACATGTTTAGAGAGTGAATGTGACTTGTCTCAGGGCACTTAACTGTCAGGGGATGCAGGTGGAGGTGTGGAATTAAGAGCAAAGCTTCTCTCCCTTCCTCCTTGGGAAAGAGGCGAGCCCCTTCCTTTTCCAGGCAGGGTATTCCTCTTTCAGACACCTTGGAGCCCCCACCCAGCTGCCTCCTACCCCTGCTTGAGCCCTTGCATCCCCAGGTTCTGCCCTGGGCTTTGCGGCCCGGCATTCTCCAACATTCTGTGGCGAAGAAATGCTGTGTGCACTCAGACTGCTTGACTGCTTTTGAGGCTTGAGATTCCTGGGGCTGCCTGTTCTCCTGAGGAAGAAATGTCCTCTGGGGAAAGAAGGGGGTCATTCGTGCTACAGGCCTGGTGAGGACACCGAGGAAGCCCCTTTAGCCCTTGGGACCATGGACGCGATCCATTGCAGCTGGGCAGTGAGGTGCTTAGTAGGGCTGCAGTTTCAGCCACAGCTGACTATCATCAAGGGTGGGAGAGGACGCTCTGCTGTGGAGCCTGGAGCTGCCCTCACAGGTAGAGCAATGGGAGAGGAGGCAGCAGGATTCCACAGAAATCAATAATTCTGGGCAAGAAAGTGGGACCTTGGGTGTCTGTCTCCGTGGTGCCACTAAAGGATTTTGAAAGTCACAGACTTTGTGTATGACATAAAGCTTCTGAACCAGGAAATGGTGCTTGGCCTTCAGATTCCAGGTTCTTCTCCCACAGCAAAAGCAGCCAGGGAGACCAACCCTGCTGGCTTGGAAGTGCCGCGGCCCAGGAAATCCTCAGTCCTCAGCAAACCGGGAGGGCCAGTCGGCCTCACAGCTGTCGTCTTTCCTGTATGTGGCATGTTTGGCTCCTGGCACTGACAACAGGAGCAGAGCTAGCAGCAGGCCGTGGGCCACACTCTTGTCCTGGGGAGCTGAGCTCCCAGCAGGTGGAGTCTCCAGGAGGCCCAGCCTCTCCCTGTGCCTCATGTGTCCCGGAAGGTGGCTCCCCCTCTGCCCCACCCTGGACACTGTGCCTGGCCTTGTGAGCAGACTGTGACTTTCCCTGATCTGAGGTCCCTCACTTCTTCATCCGAAGGCCAGGGACAGGACAGCTCTCCTGTGCCCACTCTCCAGGGCAGGCTGTTGGCTGGTGCATGATGAAAGCCCTGTAGGGTACCTCTCCAGGACCCTTGCATGGGGCACCCCTTCCACAGCCGCTTAATCACCACAGTGGGGTCGCTGTGTACCCACTCATAGACCTGGATGGGCGTGGACTTCGTCCAGTTTCAAGAGTGGACGGGCCACGCATTATTCAGGGTGGAGTTCGTGGTTTAGGGCTGCTCCTGATGTGTGCACAAGTACCCACAGCCATTTTGTCTACAGCAAGTGTCAAATACAGTGGCTTCATGGGTGCTCAGCAAGCCTCATGCCCATGTGGAAGGGTGTGGCCTTGGTCTCAGTTAATGGCTGAGGACACTGAAGCTCTGAGAGTCACGTGGACTTGAGGTAACATGCTGCTGGGGGGGGAGGGGAGAGGAAGGGCAGTAAAAAAAGAAACGAGTTGTACATTACGCACATGTAACTACTCCCCCAGATGACTGCAAGCTGCATGTACTGCAAACATGTATTAATAAAAAAAGAAGTTTAAAAAAAGCCTGTTGAGGTTCCTAAGACCTGTACTACTCAAGCCTTCCTTGTTCCCTGCTCCTACGTACCCTTCCCACACCACTGTTAGTCATCCCTTCAAGGCACTTCTTGGCTCATCCCTTCATTGCATAATCATAAAAGACACTGAAAAACAAAACAAACAAACAACCTTTTATTCTGGAAACTTTCAAAGAAATACAGAAGAGAACAGTATAATACCACCATCTCCCAGCTCCAACAAACTATTCCTTTCATTTCATCCTTACACCACCCATCTTCTATATCTTTTAGAAGAAAATTCTAGAAATCACACCATGTAATCTGTAAGCATTTCTGTATTACTTCTAAAAGATGAGGATTTGAAGAATTAACCACAATATCAGTATCACCTTTAACAAGATAAACAATATGAACCGAAGTCCTGAGTTCAAATTTTCCTTTATGTCCCTTCACATTTGTCATTAGAATTCAATTGTTTAGACTAGGATTGAAACAATATCCATACATTCCAATTGGTTGATATGTCTCTTAAGTTTCTTTCAACCTAGATTTTCTTCCTTTTTTTTTCTTGCAATTTATTAGTTGAAGAAATTGGCCAATTTGCCTGTAACATCAGTGTCCCACAATCCATACTTTGCTGTTTGCATCTCCCGGGAGTATTGTTTGGCATATTTCTCTGTCCCTTGCATTTTAAAGAAAAGATCTAAAGTGGAAAACAATGGCCTTGCTACCATTTGAATATGGTTTATTGCCTCCAAAACTCAAGCTGAAATTTTATCCCCATTATGAGATATTAAGACATGGGACCAAGTGGGAACTTTATGAGATGATTAACAGGCAGGGGTTAGTGGGTTATCTTGGGACTGCATCTGCTATAACAGGCAGTCTGGCTGTGTCTCTAAAGCACTCCCTATTTCTAGCCATGTGATGCCCCAGCACATCCTGACACACTGCCAGCAAGAAGACTGTCCCCAGATGTGCCCTCTTGACCTTAGATCAGAACCATGAGCCAAAATAAACTTCTTGTTAGAACTTACCACTCTGTACTATTGTGCTATTAGTAACAGAAAAAGAACTAAGACAGTTCTAGTATCATTAACCTATTAAAATTATTTTTATTCCTGCCCATTCCCTTCTTATTCCTGGTTGCTATATACATAGATTTCTTTAACACTGCACCATAAATATTTTCCATGTTTCTATACAGAGCTTTTATTGTTAATATTCTTAATAGCCAGTTATTCTTCCTAAGTGACACTGAGCCTTGATCATTGTTAATTTGCAGGTGTTGCCTGGTTTGTCACTATGATAGATACAGTGAATCTTCTATGTCTCTGGGATAATTCTTTCCATAGGATCGATGCCCAGGAGAGAGCCCATGGGATCCAAATGGATGAGCAACTTTCTGCATTCTGTATGTATCAATGAAGTGACTTCTCAAACTGGAGCATGTCTTGGCACCATCACCAGCAGGATAATGAACCCCATCTTCCAACCTTTGTCTGCACTGGGTCACGTGCCCACACTGCTCCTCTCTGCAACTCACCCCTCCCAACTTAATGTATGTAAATGATATTGCTGAAGATCCAAGATGACCCCAAATTCTTGGTACCTTTCCCACTGAAAGGTGGAGTCTGATTCCCTTTACCTTGAACCTGGTTGGCTTTAGTGATTTGCTTGGCTGATGATATGTGGTGGAAGCGATGTCCTGAGACTTCTAAGTTGTAAGAAGTCCTGCAGCTTCTGCCCGGGTCTCTCCGAATGCTTGCTCTGGGGGGTGACAGCTACCATGGGAGGAGGCTGCATGTTAGAACCGTTGTAGGAACAGAGACCAATAGTCCCAACCTGCCAGCCTGCCGAGGCACCAGGCATGTGAGCAAAGCCTTGGGGTCTCTCAACCTGTTTGACAGATGAGTGTCACTGAGTGTTCTTAGTTGCCCTGAAGAGCAAGAGAATCACTCAGGAGAGTTCTGCCTGAATTTCTGATGCTTGAGTCATGACACATACTAAATGGTGGTTGTTTAGAGGCACTAAATTTTGGGATACTTTGGTATGCAATAATAAATAACTGGAACAGTGCCTTTATGTCTTCTCCCTTGCCCCCTGCCATTTTGGTAAGAACTATGTTCCTTTGATTTATTTTTCTAGTTTGTATTTTCCTAGGTATTTGGATTTGGATGTTGACTTTTTATTTTCTTTCAGTTCATGTGCATCTGTAAATTGTCCTTTTCTTTGCCCTAGGGTAGGACTCCGACTCTGATTCATACATATAGCAGGCCTGTGACCCTGCACATCTACATCCACATCACTAGGATGCATACTCCTGCTAAGGGGACATCTACTTGAATGGTCATGATGCTTCCTTCTGGTTCTCACATGACTCAAGTGTCTTGAGTGGTGAAGCAAGAAATGAGATTTGTTTTCTAAATCCAGCACCATACTCACACTCATGACACACTGAGTGCTACAAATAAAATTTTAAAATGCAGAGATACTAAGCATTATTTCAATGCTCCATGACAAGAAAGCCCTTGTGTGTGTATCCGCAGCAACCAGGAAACACGGAAATAAGAGAATCCTTAAACCTGGAATGGCTTCTGCCGGAGTATAATTTGGGTTTTGTTTTTGTTTTTTTGTTTTTTTGTGTGCTAGGGATCGAACTCAGGGCCTTGTGCTTGCTAAGCAAGCACTCTAACCACTGAGCTAAGTCCCCAGCCATGGGTTTTGTTTTTGTTTTTGTCTTGAACAAAACTGTACTTTTATGTTTGCTTTTTTTGTATATTGTCCATATTTATTCATAAAACATGAACATATTCTAAAGACAATAATGTAATTGGCCATTTCTCAACTTATTCTCATCTCTGTTAATGGTCTTTCTTCTTGCTTAAAGCATTAATAACATCTATTGCTATTTTTAGTAAGGATTTAAGCTTATTTTAAAAGGCAGAGATCTATTAGCATAAGAGGAATTTGAAAACAAGGTAAAAATCCATAGGCCTACCACTTGGATATAGTGACAACTATATTTTTATTCCCATGCTGTTTTTACAACTCATGTGTGTTTAAATGTTTTTCCAGACTTTTTCACCTAATATTTTATCACAAGCATTTTGTACGATCCTTCATAAATTTTGTATCCATCAATTTTAATGGTTATGGAATACTTCTTCAAGGTTTGTACTTAACTACTCGCCTTCCCCTTTTTGAATATTTGGGCTGGTTCCTGTTTTTCACTGAGCAGCCCTTTGCTGAGTACTTTTTCGCATATGGCTTTTTCCATATTTCAGGGTATTTTCTTAGGCTAGCTTCCCAGAAGGGGATTATTGAGTCAAAGCATAGGAACATTTTTATGGCTTCAAAGTATCTTTTGAAGAAGGTAGGTGTTCCATTTCATGAGGTTCCCAAACATAAAAGAGGAAATTTGGTTAAAAAATAAAAAATCTCTGTTACACATATATGTTACCATTTGGGCAAAGGGCTGTTTCACATTTGGGAAAAGGGCTGTTCTGATAATTTTCTAAGTAATTAAATCTTGCTCTTTCAAATTAAACAAATATAAAAAGTTACTTCTTATTTTATTTGTTTTTGAGGAGAATCTCTTCTGAAGATCCTTTACACTTCTGAGCATTTCTAAAGAGCCCATTAAGCCAGGCCTGACCTTTCCTCTTCATTCACAGTCCACACGTAAGTATGGAAATGGAGGGCCTGTGGGTCTGACCCCGAGCAGATAGCAAGGCGCTCACATCGGGAATGATGTGTTGGGATTTCTGTGGATTCGCCTTTCTATTAGAAACTTGCATCTCCCTCAGAAGCCCTACAGCTTCCTGCAACTCCTCATGTGATGTGGAAAACTCTGAAGTGGCTTTTCCTGTATTACCTGGAAAGCCAGGTAAGCCAGCCAAGTTTGGAGTAAAGCCTGTGTACTTTTCTTGGGTGGTAGGGTAAAGTGGAATATGAGTGGATATGATTGTGAGGCCAGAAGACTCAAGTTCACATTCCAGCCCTGCCCCTTATCCACCTCTTGACCTTGGGGAAGTTAGCTGCTTGCCTTCTCTGAGTCTCAGTTTCCTCGTTTCCCAAATGAGGATAATGACACATGCCATGGCCAGGATAGGTGTGATGATTACATGAGGTATGCAGTGGGGAAACCATAAAGGCCCCTACCCATGTGAGTTGGCATGATCTTGTTTAGATTATGAGAACAGAGGCCACATCAAAGTCAATATTGCATTTTGATGGCTTGTTGGTGGGGACACATGAACTCTCCCAAGTCACTGGGAACAGTAGGTCTGCTAGAGCAGGCTCCTAGGCCTGGGGTGGCAGGGGTAGGACTGCGGGTGGTGTGGGGTTGGATTCTTTGGGGGCCAGGTTCTGGTAGAGGGAATGGGGGTGCTTTACTTAGGGCTTTCCACGTGAGTACACCAAGTCTCTAAATCTGGAAAGTGGGAAAACTTAAAGCCAGGATAGGGAGGAACATTCATGGAAGGCTGGGTATGGGCCACATTTACTCTTTTAGGGGGGTGCTGGGAATCCAACTCAGGGCTTTGTGTTTGCTAGGCAAGCACTCTACCACTGAGCTAAATCCCCAACCCCGGAGCCACATTTTCTGAAAGTAGTGTATTTTTAATCATTTAACAGTGAGGTTTTGATAGGATGGTTCTTAAGAATGGGGTAAAAATAGTAGGAGGAAGTAGGGGGAAAAGGGATCAGACTAACTTGTGACTGGAGCCTCAGTGGCAGGAGATGGATCAGAGGGTGGCTGGTTCTCCCACTGCCAGTATCACACCCCTAGCCCTGCCTTGGTCCCTGGGCAGCATTTACTCTTGTGCTGCTCCTGCTAGGTGAGAACTTGCCTGGTGACACATGGTGACAGAGAAGTTTGGGATGAGTTTGAGGAAGCAGGCTGCCCATCTAGCATATGGTGCCAGGACACGATTTAGTGGAGCTGAGAAATGCTTGCTTAATTCTGGGTCCTTGCTCTCACCCCTTCTCTATTTCATGCCCAGCATGGCTAGTTTCATTGTCCACTATGACACAAGAACCTTTGAGAATGTTGGGCTCATCTCTTCTCTCTGTGCAGAAATGCAAAACACAGGGTGCCTGAGCAGCCAGTGCCAGGGCAGGGTCCTGGGGAAACCACTTGGTTCAGCAATGCTAACCGTTCCTCACTTTGGTCACCTGGTATTGGGAGACAGAGCATGACAGAGTAGTTTCTAAGAGATCTCTGGGGCATTCGCTTTAGACCTCAGATTTTTCTGGTACATTGTCTGGTACATTCATGAGGGGTCTGGGGCAGAATGGATGGCAGGTACGAACTTCTGCCCACGTCCCCTTCAACAGACCTCCTTGTCCAGTCAAATGGTACTTAGGGAATTCTTTTGTTGTCTTATTTCTTTAAATTAAATAAAAGTGAAGAGCAGAGCCTTTGATTGTCTTGGGCTTGGGATTGGGTATAAAGTTCTTTCTAGTTCTGGACTTCTTTCTCTCCACAATCTTGGATCCTAAAGGCTCTAATTTAATAGAGCACTTTTTTTTTTCCTCCTAAGGGTGTGGTAAGTGGGAAAATCCATCCAAGATAAGTCTTGGCAGATTGTTTGAGCTGGAAACTGCAAATGCCTCATTGTGAAGCTAGTATATGAAATGGGAAAGTGTTCTTATGCAAGAAATTCCAAGGCAGAGTTTAGCAATCAAGTGCCATGAGGAACAGAAATGTGAACCTTCAGGTCAAGGATAATGAAACTTCAGTGTGTACAAGAGGGACTCCATGGAGCTGCTTAAAATTCCAATCCCCTCCCTACCTGCAGATAGTTGGTCTGGTAGGTATTGGGTAGAGACTAGGAATCTATAGTCTAAGCCTTTTTTTCTACAAGTGATTTGATGCAGACGGAGCACAGGTTAGAAACCACTAATGTGAACCACAGCTGACCAAAGCTGCTTGATCAAGGGACACCTATTAGGGCAGTGCTTGGTGGGGCACCTGGAATCTTAGGACATGTTATAATTCCATGGTGTGGGATGATCTTCACTCTTGGATGTGTGTGGGGAACCAGGCAGGAGCTCCAAAGAGCAGAGGAAAGAACCCTGGATAGGTGCCAGGACACTTGTTTTGGGCTTTGTCCTGGAGTAACTGTGACCTGGGCGAGTCTCTTTCTCCTTCTGTGCATAAGCAGGGCTGGGCTTGAAGCTTTCTGAGCACTCTGCTGGATTTGATATTCTGTAACTCTAAATCTCGCTCTTTTATTGTATTAGACAGACAAAAGCATTAAATGACAGTAACAAAACAGTAAAATGCTTAGTGAAGTGCTATGTACTTGAGTCATTTCATTTCATGTATTCAATCATTCTGTATTATCATGACTATTTTTCAATTCATGAAATTTGAAGACCAGAGAGGGTAAGTAACTTGTCTAAGGTCACAAGCCAGTAAAGGACAGTATCTGGATTTAAACCTATAAGACAAACAAACAAGCATATACAATCTAACTTTGGATACTTTACTCTGTTTATATGTCAGTATCGGATAGAGTCCTCTCCCTTGGAAATGACTTCTTTCTCCCCCATTCTGTGACTTGGGGATGCCCAAAGTCATTTTCAATATTTAAGGCAATTCCCAGAAAGCTGATGTTCTTGTGCTTACCTCTGAAGCAGGTTCTCGTTTCTGTTCACGTTGTGGTTTTAGTAGCCTATGTGTACAGTCTGTGCTCTGTTTCTTTGACCAGGATATGGAATTCATCTCCCAGTCTGTGCCCCATTTTCACAAAGCATTTGCATGTTCGATGAACTCGAGTGAAGTCCTTGGTTGTTGCTGAGCGAAGGGGCCTCTCCATTCCGGGAACGCAAACTGAGCTTGAGACTTCTGACTTCTCCTGAGTTCTGGAATGCCTGCTCCCCGCTGCGTCCCCACCTGCTCCATCACGCGGAGCTCTGGCTTCACACTATCCTGACAATAATTCTCAGCTCCTGCTCCTCCGGCTTCTCCCAGGCTGCCCCAAAACAGAGCCCGATCAAAGCCGACTGTGCTACTTTATTATGAACTAAGAAGTCCCAGGAACAAGGGAAGAGGGAATGAAGCAGAGCAAAAGGAAGAGCAAATATGTGGCACTCCATATAAATGCATTTGCATTCTATAAAACCTTCTTTTGAGCAGTTGCTGCTTGGGGTGGTTTATCTGGGAGAGGAAGGGAGAGATGTTTATTTACCCATAGTTTCCATCGCCCATTGTTCTAGCGGGTCCCATATTATTTCGCTTGCATTTCCAAGGGGCTTGTGTGTGGCGCAAGTGAACCCTTCATGTCACGTCTTGGGATCAATGGAGAAGTCCCCGAGCAGGAGGGAGAGGCGGACACTGTGGGGTAAGTTGAGGCGCTGTGAGGCTGCAGCCGCGCTCGCTTGCAGTCCACTCTGAGGTGGCCTCGGCGACGATGGCGTGGCAGGAACAAACAGCCCCCTGGAGGCAGGTAGTGCTGAGAGGACATGAAGCAGTGCACTGGGGATCTGGGTGGTGCACTGGGCTAGTGCAGCCCACTTAGGGCTGCTCATATCCTCCCAGTAGACTCAGCTCCAGTACAGTACAGCCCGCCTGTGGCTTTGCTTTCCACGGTTTCAGCTACCTGCAGCCAACTGTGCTCCAAAAACATCAGATAGAAAAACTAAAAGAATAAACAACTCATACATTTTAAATTACATGGTGTTCTGATTCTCACCTCCTCTCATCACGTAGGCATTGAACCATCTATATCATCACAGGAAGGGTGAGTACAGTTTAACCACTTCCAATCCAATTATTTAAATACAGGATGACCAAAAATTGCATTTTTTGTTAATTTCATAAGATAATAGGAAATATGAAAACAATAATTTTACCAAATTTATTCAATACAAGAATCGACTGGTTGACACTGTGGAAATCAGTGTGGAGATTCCTCAGAAAACTACAACTAGAGGTTCCATTTGACCCAGCTATTCCTCTGCTGGGTATCTTCCCAGAAGAATTAAAATCATCATATCACAGTTATATATGCACAACCATGTTCATAGCAGCACAATTTGTAATAGCTAAGTCTTGGAAACAACCTAAATGCCCAACAACTGATGAATGGCTAAAGAAGATGTGGTTTTTCTACACAATGGAGTACTACACCACCATAAAAAAGGATAAACTAGAGTCATTTGTATGTAAATGGATGTTCCTTGAGAACATACTATTAAGTGA
>PVJO010028482.1:0-18023 GCA_004026905.1 Hystrix cristata
GAGGAACACCAAACTTTCAGTCCATAACACTCCATTTACCTAAACTGGTAGCATATGAAATTTTCAGAAATTGCATCTAAAATTGAAAAATATTGACAGACTGTGTAAAAAGAACAACTGGTGGTTATTTCTGCATAGTAGGTTTAGATAAGATTTTTTCCATTTTCTATGAATTTAAAGTGTATTTCCTTTGTAAGTGAAAAAACACAATAGATACTATTTTTAAAGAAAGTGAAACTATAGAATGTAGAATTTCTTAATTTTGAAAATGTCAAAATCTTTTCATTTCATCTTCTTGGGATTTTTCTGAGACTTAATGAAAGTGCCTGCCGTGCTTAGAGTGCTTGGTTCTGGGCACATAAGAAAGGCCAAAAAATAGTTGTCACTGTTCTTCCTTTTTCTTTTTTTAATATGATGATAATGTTAGTTATAATAATAATTATGTTTTATTCCCACATTAGATATGCTATATAACCTAGACAAAATGAACACATAATAGCTAGAAAGATAAGGTGGCCATATTGGTTGTAAGTTTTTTTTAATGACTTAGTTATAAATAGAGTAGTCCATTCATTGTGTTTACTTTCAGAATTCTTCATCTTTCAGATAATAATAAAATGAAAACGTTTAGTTTAAGAAAAGGAATTGGTGGTTTGCTGTTGCTAACATTCAATGACAAATTTAATACACGCTCCTTAAATATTTGCAATAAAGATGGTGATGTTGAGAAAACTTAAAGCTAAACTTTGGCATATTTCATTCCAAGGCTGACTTGAGTTTAATTCTTGAAGTTGGGGAAATTTGTGTGTGTGTGTGTGTGTGTGTGTGTGTGTGTGTGTGTGTTTTGTTCCCCTAAAAGAGCTCTATCTTCTCTACTTTCTAATGCATCATTTCTTATTATGTACTCTCTTGTGTATAGTCTGTCATTGGTTGGTTTTTCTTAGTCCCACATCTGAATGTAATATTTTTAGTTTTTTTGATCTATAAATCAATAGGTTAGAAATGCCTTGCAAGGTAGTCATGTTTTTTTGTCACATAAGTACCTGACTGCTTGCCAAGTAAATCATGTCGTTGTAATATATTATTTCCAGTTGCTATAAATTTTCAATATTTAGTGTATCAGTCATGCTAAGTCAATATTCAGTTATTTAATTTCACTTATGTCTGTGTTTTAGATGAGAATCCTTTTCTCTGTTAGTAGGTTTGAATTTCCCTTAGAATCAAATTCCAATCATGTTTTACAAAACCAAGTCACAGGATATACACATTTTTATGTGAGCCATTTTTATGTTTATAAGCAGACTCAAAAAATACCATGCTTGGCTATATCTTAAATTACAGATTTGCATGTTTTGTTTTTTGACACTTCAGATTTCTTTTGGGACTGTTGCTTTGGTAATTTGGTTCTGCATGTTAGTGAAACATATCTAGGTAACTCTCAGTACTATGCTGACACAATTTGATTGGGAATTCAGTCATTTCAGTGATGATGCTCAGAAGTAGAAAAAGTAAATCGTTCTGAATCCAGGGCTATGTCTATAACACAGTTAACATATCACTACCAAAATTGCATTCTTAAATTCTGTTTGGACTGTGCTGATAAAACAGTATTCTTTCTTTTTCTTTCCCTTTTTACCAACAGGACACAAAAATTGCTTCATTGGAGCGAAACATAAGGGATCTTGAGGATGAGATCCAGATGTTAAAAGCCAATGGTGTGCTGAACACTGAGGACCGTGAAGAAGAGATCAAACAAATAGAGGTTTACAAAAGTCACTCCAAGTTTATGAAGACCAAGGTATGGCCCAAAGTTATAGTCTTTTATATTATTGGTGTGACTGGAAAGTTATGGTTTGCATACATACTTCTTCCAAGTACCACATAATCTGCTTTATGTGTAATCATGAAATATATGGACAATAAAGACTAATGTGGAAGATTTTTAGTTCAGAAATACAGATTCCAAAAAAGAATCAAGGAAAACCTTTCGTGGGATTTCTACTCACTGTGATGTTTAGACTCTTTTGATGAGTTCCTTTGTTTTTTTCTCTATCTCAGGAATTTACATATTTTGTTCTTTCTCTTTCAAATTTTTAGTTCCCCTAAGTTTGCTAATTTTTTTACACTGTTCTGTTGCCAAGTTTCTTGCCCATCCTTAAAAGGTGATCATCTCAAATGATGTTGCTCTTATAAGCCAAATTAAATCATTACAATGTTCTTAAAACATTTTAGTATAGTATTTAATACATAAATAATCTTAAGTTTCCATTCTTCCATTTACTGACATTATTCAACCTTTCTAAGGCTCAGCTGCTGCTTCTGTAAAATAAGGATAAGAAGATTACCTCTGTCACTGAGTTGCTTTATTATTATTATCAATTGGTATGGAATATTTATAAAATAGTATTATGGTAACCTGCTCTGTTAATTTATATTACTATCATCAGTTTTAAAGAATTGGCTTGTGTTTTTCAAAATTAAATTTTGGACTGTAACTGGAGTGAGCGCCTGAATATTATTTTTACATATGCATAATTATTAAATTTATAAGTAATCCCAAATTGACCTCTGGAGACTTTCAGGTGCTTTTATCTACTCCTCTATTTAAACCATTTTACCTCTCAAAATAATAATCATACCAAGTTTTTAAAATTTTCTTTTTTTAAAATCACTTTTAAATACCTCCATTCTTGTTCTAGATTTTAATCGTTTTTGCTGCCTTATAAGATGCTGCAGAGATAGAGTGATGCAGACTTCCGTGAGAGAGTGGTGGGAGAGAAGAAACATATTTAAATGATTTTTTTCTTAGCCCTGAAACACTAAGAAGAAAAAGAAACTCATTGGAGAGTTTGCAAATGGTAGAGAGGAACTAAAAATATCTAGTGTTTATTTTACCACCTATGTATGTGTATGTATACATTATGTGTATCTGCAAGAGAAAAAAACAAAAACAAAGACTATATTCACCTTTGCCAACTTTCCATCTCAAAAATAGATGCTGAGTTTATGACTGAAAGCGTAGAGACTGGAGATACAAGGCGAATGTCCAGTAGATTTGAATGTAACTCTTTCCTTCAGGGCCTAGGACTGGCTGCCTAGTGCATTTCCCTATTCAGTGCCCCCATCTGGTTTCTTTTTTTGTCAACTCTCAGAGAGTTGAGCTGAGGTACAGCAAGTAGAGAGCTTATGTGACCTGGGATGACCTGCAGGGAGTGCCTAGGTTACTCTGGGAGTGAACCACAGAGGCATAGATACGAGTGAACTCAAGAAGTTTCAGGAAATTATTGTTTTGCCTTAAACTTTTCCTCCCTATTCTCATTCAACAATGGGGGATTGATTGTGCAAGCCACTTCTAAAGCTGCAAATGCCAGAAATTTGGCAAACTCTGCCCTTCATCATGGACTGTATCCAGTTGAATAAAGCGCTTATGCAGTCTTTAGCAAGCAAGTGAGGACCTTTATTAGCCCACATTTGTCTGAGACACCATCAATCCTTGAGTTAGATTTAACTTTTAATGGCTAGTTGCAGAAGTGGTCAGGCCTGAGGAATGTTTGAGGAGATCGCATAGTGGAGCGAGGTGGAAAGAGTTCAAGCTGAGGACTAAAGCAGATGCTGGCAAGTGTCTAGCTTACCCTTGCTAGCTTCATGGCCTGTGGAGTGACTTAAGTCACTCAGTCACGTTTTCCTCCTAAAATTAGGTTAGCACTGCCAGATGTAGAGGGTGGCTCAAGGGGATTAAATAAGGATTTAATGAGATAATGCAGTTGAAGAGCCTGGCTTGAAAAG
Source organism: Hystrix cristata (assembly GCA_004026905.1). Taxonomy (NCBI): domain Eukaryota; kingdom Metazoa; phylum Chordata; class Mammalia; order Rodentia; family Hystricidae; genus Hystrix; species Hystrix cristata. Next base: position 3,787 of record PVJO010028482.1, read on the forward strand.
TAGCTAATAATTTTAAACACTATTCTTAAAGAACTATAGCCAAATATAATAATAATAATAACAATAATAAAAAACAAAACTGATTTGTAAAATAGATTTCTAAGAAATACAAATTAAAATGAATTTTTATGTCATATAGATATGTCATAGACTGATAAATACTAACTAAAAAGTATAGTCAGAGTGAGTTTTTATATTTTCGCCATTAAAAATGCTCTTATTAGATTGAACCGGAATATGGATAGCTCATTACTTTACTTGATTTTTCTTAATTTCTCTACTTTGAGAGGTGAACAAGATTCCTTCTCTAAGCCTATGAATGCTCCTCACACTAATTCTTACAATGAATAAAGCATGTAGGTTGGAGGGAAGGGAAATATTTTAAGTAGCCATGTACAAGACCACGCACTTCTGTTCTGATCTTGAGCGGATGATTGGAACTGGTAGAGCTTCTTGAAATTTCTGTGATTAAATTAAGTGGTAGTGAAGATTTAAGTTGCTTTTGTAAGTATGACATCATAGCAAAACCAGGTTATCACATTTTTGGAAAGGTGGAGGAAGGGTTGCAAAAATAGAAAAGCAGAGTTTTGGAATCTCCTCTTGTGAAGGCAGGAATACCAGACATAGCTGGCCAGGGCTGAAATCCCAATATCTAGCAAATCCTCTGGAACATGGATGTTGTCCCTGAGAACCAAGATTAGGAGACCTTCTGATTTGTGGAGGTCTCCTCTGTTGGAATCTCTAATTCTTACCCCAACTCCAGAGGCTTAGAGGAAGCAGACTGTGAGAGCTAAATCTAAGAAGCCATGGAAAGCATGAGTTACTTTCAGGGACATTATTAAGCCTTTGAGAATGGAATTTACCATATAAATAATTGTTTTTCCAAAAAATGATGGCATCTCCTTTCTGTACAATGCTTTGTTCCTAGTCTGACACATTTTTCATCTACTGATCCCACTATTTCTATTTTAGCTGCTCTCTCTGTTTTCAGTGCTTGCCAAAGGAACCACACTGCTGTCTTAGATCTCCCTCTTTGTTCTGAATTTGTAACACATTTTCTTATAAACCTCTGACGGATTACAAACCTCATAACCTAAACTGCATGATAATAAGCATATCACTTTCTAGACATTCGAGCTCTATGTGCAGTGAAAAAGAAGCTGTTTTCCTTGGCAGAGTGGTTTTTTTCAGGGTGTTGGTTGTGTCACAAATGTAAGTGGGGGAAGAATTTTCAGACGGGATGAAGTGTGCCTGATCTCCACATGGAGTTCATATGAAGCGTGCCATGTTGTTCTGATTGGCTTTTCTTCTGGCTATTACAGAGAGAGACCTTCCCAAGCCTCAGTTTTCATGCGTGTTCAATTGCATCATTTTCCATTTTTGTTGAGTTTATAGCTTTAAAGGAAGCAAAAGGCATATTTTTATAGAACAATATGAATTTTTACCCTGTAACTATATTCCCCTTAGTAAAGCCTTTTTCTATTATTGCCTACATAAATATTTATTTAAAATTTACATCATGTACATATGAATTACCAAAACTGAACTAAGAAGATATAAAACCCCTTAATAATCAAATAACAGGCAATGAAATACAAGCAGTAATAAAAAAAATTTACTAAGAAAAACTCAGGTCTGGATGGATTCACTGCTGAATTCTACAAAAACTTTGGTAGAGATCTAGTGCCAGTACTCCTCAAAACTCTTTAATGAAATTGAAAGGAAGGAGTACTCACAAAGTCATTCCTGGAAGCTAACAGTACCCTGATTCCAAAACCAGACAGGCACCCAATCATAACAGAGAACTACTGGCAAATTTCTTTAGTAAATGTAGATTTAAAAATCCTCAAGATTCCGGCAAACAGAATACAACAAATCATTGAAAAGGTTATACATCATGAACAAGTAGGCTTCATCCCAGGGATGCAAGGATGGTTCAACATACACAAATCGATAAGTGTAATAGATCACATAAACAGAAGCAAGGACAGGAATCACATAATCATCTCAGTAGACACAGAAAAAGCCTTTGACAAAATCCAACATCCATTCATGATGAACACTTAAGAAAATAGGTATAAAATGACTTTATCTCAAACTGACAAAAGCTGTTTGTGAAAAACCTGGCAACATCATAGTAAATGGTGAAAAATTGAAAGCTTTCTCTCTCAAATCAGGTACAAAAAAAGGATGTCCAGGCTGGGGATTTAGCTCAGTGGTTAGAGTGCTTGCCTAGCAAGTACAAGGTCCTGAGTTCAATCCCTGGCACACACACAGAAAAAAAAGGATATCCAGTGCCACCACTTCTATTTAACACATTACTCAAAATATTAGAACAATCAGGCAAGAAAAAGAAATAAAAGGGATATATTTATAGGAAAGGAAGAAGTCATATTATCATTATTTGCAGATGACATGATCCTCTACATAGAAGAACCAAAAATTCTACCAAAATTCTCCTAGAATTAATAAGCAAATTCAGCAATGCAGAAAGATAAAAAAATCAACACACGAAATCAGTAGCATTTCTATATACCAACCATGAATTCACTGAGAAAGAAATGAGGAAAAAAATACCATTCACAGTAGCACTGAGAAAAATTAAATACTTAGGAATTGACCTAATTAGGGAAGTGAAAGACCTCTACAGTGAAAACTACAGAACTCTGAAAAAGGAGATCAAACAGACTCAGAAACTGGAAAGATAGTCCTTTTCCTGGATGGGCATAACCAGTATAGTCAAAATAACCTAAGTCATTTTGTAGGAAAATAGATGCACCTTGAGACCTGTGGTGGACTTACTATTATGGTCAACTGGAACAGGAACGCCCCACCAGACTGAGTCAGTGTGGTTCTGGGCATAGAAGATCCACCTGAAGGTTATTGCCAACACAACAGGAAGGAGACGAGGAGCAGAAGATGGTGGCCAGCTGTTTCCCAGGAGAAGGTCTGTTGCATCTGGTTCTCCCGAAAGAAACTCTGCTGTTCTCATCACAGTGGAAGCTTGGGGCCTTGCTATTGTTGAGGATAGCTACTATTCACTTCTGATCTTCATCTCTGTTGCAAGCATCATATCCTAGTTCCAGTATAGATTTCTTCAGCCTTCTAGTGTAGACACAGATGTACATGGCACATTGCTGTGGGCTCCTAGCCCTCGATCGGAACTTTTGGGTCTCTAGTGCATAGATAGATATTCCGTACTTTTCCTGCATTTGGCTTGTGTGTGTGAATGTTATAACTGGACTTGTCCTGTGTTAAATCTGCTTTCTTTCAAACCATTGACTCTAGCAAAGTAACTACTACAGAAATTGGTACTGGGAATGGGACATGTAGGGCTATCCCTTCTGAGGTAAAAGATAAGTTGTTGGGTCTGGCTCCCCCTACAACCAAAAAAGTAGCACAACGCTTAGTGGTCCTATTTGGATTTTGGAGGCAAAGTATTCCTCACTTAGGTGCTTTAGTGTGGCCCATTTACCCAGTGACTTGGAAAGCTGCTAGTTTTGAGTGGGGCCCAGAACAAGAGAAGGCTCTGCAACAGGTTGAGGCTGCTGTGCAGGCTGTCCTGCCACTGGGGCCATATGACCCAGCAGATTCAATGGTACTTGAGGTGTCAGTGACAGGTAGAGACACTGTTTGGAGTTTCTGGCAAGCCCCCATAAGGTGAATTGCAGGAGGGACCTTTAGGATTTTGGAGCAAGGCTCTGCCGTCATCCGCAGACAACTACTCTCCCTTTGGAAAACAGCTCCTGGCCTGCTACTAGGCCTTAGTACAAACTGAATGCTTGACCGTGGGACACCAGGCTACCATGTGACCTGTCTTGCCTATCTCGAGCTGGGTATTATCTGATCTATTGAATCATAAGGTTGGGCGTGCATAGCAATGGTCTATCATTAAATGGAAATGGTATATTTGTGATCGAGCCAGTGTAGGCCCAGAGGGTACAAGGAAGTTACATGAAGAAGTTGCCCAGATACCCATGGCTCCTACTCCTGCTGTATTGCCTTCTGTTTCCAAGCATGCTCCTATGGCCTCATGGGGTATACCATATGATCAGTTGTCAGAAGAAGAGAAGGCCAGGGCCTGGTTTACAGATGGTTCTGCGAGTCATGCAGGCACCACTTGCAGGAGGACAGCTGCAGCATTATAGCCCTTTGCCAGGACATCCCTGGAGGACAGTGGTGAAAGGAAATCTTCACAGTGGGCAGAACTTTGGGCAGTGTACTTGGTAGTACATTTTTCCTGGAAGGAGAAATGGCCAGAAATATGACTATATACTGATTCATGGGCTGTTGCCGATGGTCTGATAGCCAGGAACTTGGAAGGAATGTGACCGGAAAATTGGTAACGAAGATATTTGGGGAAGAGGTATGTGGATAGACCTCTCCAAATGGGCAGAGAATGTAAAAATATTTGTATCTCTTGTAAATGCCCACCAAAAAGTGACCTAAGCAGAAGAGGACTTTAACAATCAAGTGGATAAGATGACCCCGTTCTGTAGATAGTAGTCATCCTCTTTCTTCAGCCACCTGTCATTGCCCAATGGGCTCATGAGCAGAGTGGCCACAGTGGCAGGGATGGAGAGTATGGATGGGCCTAGCAACATGGACTCCCACTCACCAAGGCTGATCTGGCTACAGCCACTGCTACATGCCCAGTGTGTCAGCAGGAGAGACCAACACTGAGTCCCTGATATGGTACCATTCCTATTTCCACCCCTTGATTTCTGGACCTGTGAATTCTGGCTTTGGGAGACACAGTACAATATAGTGGATGCGGATTCCTTATATAGTCTTTTGAAGAATCTTGCCCCAACCCTGCAAGCTCTTGCCACCTAGCTGGCACTGTATCTGTGTCTTCAAAAGACCATTTCACGTTTCTGTCGATTCAGCTGCTTCTGGAACATGGTAAGACCAGTGAAACCCATGATCATGATCCTATTGCCTCAACTCTTTGGCTGTAGAATGTGTTCCTTGGTCAGAGGCAGTGCTGTGTGGAATTCCATGATGGTGGATGAGGCATTCTGTGAGTCTACGAATGGTAGTTTTTGTAGAAGCATTACTTGCAGGGAAGGCAAATCCATGTCTATGCCAGTAAGGGCAAAGTGCTGTCCTTTCCATGATGGAAGCAGTCCAATATAATCAACCTGCCACAAGGTCACAGGCTGATGTGATGGTCGATTGATTGTGTCAATTTGTAAGAGAAGTTTAACTAAATTGGCTCAGCAGTTCCATGCCCCTAGGGTGTAGAAGATCCACTCCAAGGTGGCTTGTCACCTGGGTGTTATGAAAGGGAAATGGAGAAGGATGGATCTGCTTCAGTTTCTTTGGGGGAGCTACACCTTCACTTGGGATGTAATCTCCTGGCTTCTAGTGCAGACTCTTCAGCTTCCATACCAGACCCATCAACCTCTGGATACAGGCTTGTATGGGACACTCAGTAGCTCTGGACCTTTGGCTGAATCCTTTGGATCGCCAGTGCATAGACGGGCCCTCTGCACCCTTCCACATCTGACTGTGTGGGTGGCCCATGTAAATTCTTATATATTCGTGTATCTTCTATTATATCTGTTTCTCTAGTAAATACTGACTGATACAAGACCCTAATGTAAAGCGAAATAAATCAGACACACAAGCTTAAATATCACATAGATTCTCTTACAATAAGAAACACAAAATATTATGAAAAGAGCAAAATAGAAGATAGTAATATGGGCTGGAGATTTAGCAGTGGTTAGAGTGCTGTCCTTGCAAGTGCAAGGCCCTGAGTTCGATCCCCAGCACCGCCCGCCTCCAAAAAAAGAAAAAAAAAAAGATAGTGATATAAAGTAGGTAAAAAATAAATAAAAATTGAAAAATTTTAAAAAGATGAAGTAGGGTGATAGATTTTTCTCAACTGGAAAGAGGATCAAGAAATGGAGGGAAGCATGAGGGAGGAGAGGGAATGAAAAAAGAAATTAAGATGTGTTAGTACATGTACCAACTCCCCAGAAGGAATGTGAACATTAGTTACTGCAAACATGTACTAACAACAAAAAAGTCACATCATGGCAGCCATAGTCTGAAAGCTATTTAAAGCCATTGTCTATTTAATAGTTATAGGCTGAAATAGCTTTATCATTATTAAACTACAGTATTTTTATTGAAAAAAGTAGGTGTATGCAGAGCCTGCCATGCCCTTCCTTCTGATTAACACCAGTTTGGACCAAGTGATTTCATTCAAATTTCTCTTTCCCTAGGCCAACCCCCATTCCATTGTTGAATTTTGGCATTTGAGGAAGTTAGCACAAATCAGTTTTTTCAATATAAAAATCATCTTTGCTTAGGTGTGCAGAGCTGAAAGTTTGTTGGGCTATAATTTTAAATGAATCAGTTTCATATGTGGAATGAATTGTATACTGTGCTCTCATCTACAGCTGACTATGATTTGGGGCCTCTACTCCCCTGAGAAAACTGCTGATCAACACAGAGTCTAATTTCTTTTATCATGTTAGGCAATCCTAATTCTCATTTTCTCTCTTTTTGTTTATATTTCTTTCTTCTTGTGTGTGACTGTGGGAGAGAACTTCTTACTTTTGTTCCCTGTAGAAATGACCATGGGCTTATGATTCATTCATTTAGCATAAGGAAGTAATGTGTGTCGTGATTTGCACATATCTTAGCAGTGCTTATTTGTTCACATACACAGTAATAAGCTATTGTGATTCTTTCCGAGCAAACCTTTAAGTAGACCCATAATCTTTCTCAAAATCATTTTCTGTTCAGCCACTACTGGTTCAGATTTAGTAAGTGGGATGAAACCTATTTGTTCCCTGATACAGTCTGACTTCCTGGAAATGGGATTTCCTTCCATGCCCAACTTTCTAGTAAGTTGTGTAGCCTAAAAATGAGGTCTCACTCTTTGTTAAGGTTGACGCTCTGTTCATGTTTAGCTGTTGCATCACTAACTGGGTTACTGCTTATGTCACTTTCTGTTTGTAGAAAAAACAAAATGCTAACTGAAACCTATTTTTTTAAAAGTTCTCTTAAAATGTGCTTATGCACTACTGACTTAGAAATAATCTCAAATGCCAGAACTAAGTCATAGGAGAGAGTTTATGTTCTAAATAGAACACTGGTTGTTTATTCATATTGCCATTTTAAAAGATGGATGGACTTGAGCTTTAGAAGTCACACTAACAAGAACATTGGAGAAAAGAGTAAGAGGGCTGGCCTGGTTCAGATGGGGCATCAATAGGAGCCCACTTCTGCTGCCACATGAGCCTTCGGTCCCACACAGTCACACCATTGCTGGGAGGGTAAACTAAAAAAAAGACAAAACAAAAGCAAACACAAAACAATCAAACCCTGCCCTGTCCTCCACTTAGAATAAAGGACTCCAGGGAAAAATCTGTTTTCAACTTGGAGCCAAGTTAAAGTTGAAAAAACTAGTTTTGAGAATTTGTGACCCTAGTTGGCTCTTAAATGGATGTGCTATATGAGATGACCCATAAATTTCAAATAGATAATGTGTTTAAAGGAGTTAGTGGTTGGCACTCTCCCTTGGTATTAGTAGAGGCAAACGCTCTGAAGGACACATGTTCAATATAGGCCTTAAGTATTTCTCCAAATTAAGTTCCCAAGAAAAATTCTGAATGTATAGCAAAAAGAAAAAAAATCACAAAATCTCAAGGAAAAAACCTACTTAAAGTTATAGCCAGTAGAAAGAATAAATAACAGAACTAGAAGGCAAAATCTTCAGAAATCAGACTATGACATAAACACATATGTTTAAATAAGTAAAAGGGGTTGAAAATGTAAATAAAGACCAGGAGACTATAAAAAACCATGCAAGTTTAAAGATAACCAAATAAAATGTCTGGAAATGGGAAAATAATATATCTAATAGCTCAATGAATAATTTTAAAAGTAGCAGTGGTCACAGTGGAAGAGAGATTTAATAAACTAGTAAACAGAGTAGAAGAAATTAAAAGGTGAAGAAAACATAAAAGATGAGTCGAGTTACATGAAAGATAGAGTAAGATCTAGGGTAAGTATAATCAGAGTTCTGTAGTCATATAGAGATGGAGTGGGGGCAGGTTCACTATTCAGAAACTATATTTGAAGAGATTAAGGCTCAAATTTTTCCAAAAGTGTTAACAGGCACAAATCTGCAGTTTCAGGAATCTCAAAGTGTGAGAAATAAGATAAAAAGAAATCAGTCTATTTTTCATCAGAGTAAAACTACATAATCTCAGAGACAAAGTCTTAAAAAGTAGCTAGATAAAATCAAAGTGGATCAAAAATCTAAATATCAAAACAGAACACTAAATCTTTTGGAAGATAGAATAGATCGAACTCTTGAAGACATAGGTGTAGGCAAGGATTTTATGAACAAATCCCCAGTTGCCCAGGAAATATCACAAAGAATCAACAACTGGAATCTAATCTTATTAAAAAGCTTTCGCACAGCAAAAGAAACTACCAACAGAGAGAAGAGACAACCCACAGAATGGGAAAAAATTTTTGCCAGCTATTCCTCTGACAGAGGACCAACATCTTGAATATATAAAGAACTCAAAAAAATCAGACCCCCATATTTAAAGATCCAATCCAAAAGTGGGCAACTGAAATGAATAGACACTTCTCAGATGAAGAAGTAGAAACAGCAAATATACATGAAAAAATGTTCAACATCACTGGTCATTTGAGAGATGCAAATTAAAACAACACTGAGATTCCACCTCACTCCAGAAAGAATAGCTATTCTCAACAAATCAGACAATAACAAATGCTGGAGGGGCTGTAGAGAAAAAGGAACCCTTCTGCACTGTTGGTGGGAATGTAGACTGGTGCAACCACTATGGAAATCAGTGTGGAGATTCCTCAGGGAACTCGAACTGGAGATTCCATTTGACCGAGCTATTCCCCTTCTAGGTATCTCCCTCAAAGAATTAAAAGCATCATACCTCAGCGATGTATGCACACCCATGTTTATAGTGGCACAGTTTGTAATAGCTAAATCTTGGAAACAGCCCAAATGCCCATCAACAGCGGAACAGGTAAAGAAAATGTGTTTTTTAAATACAGTGGAGTACTACTCTGCCATAAAGAATGATAAGCTTGAGATATTCGTAGGTAAATGGATGCATCTTGAGACCATACTCTTAAGTGAAATAAATCAGACACACATGTTTAAATACTGCATTGTTTCTCTAGTGTGAGAAACTGAAAGTGTAAATAAAGACTAAAATGTATTATATTGGGAAGGGAAGAAAATGTCCAAATGGGAAAGGGAACAAGGGAGGGGGAAGGAACAGAGGACAAGAGAAATAAGAAATGGAAGGAAAGGATGGAAACAAAGCTTTTGTAAATAGGGAGGGAGAAGAGGGTGAGGAGAGGGGAATGGGAAAAAAAGAAGCAACAAGATATGTCATGTACAGGTACAAATCCCCTATGACGAATGTTATCACTATGTACATCTAAAATATACCATTAAAATAAAACAAAATTTTTTAAAAAGCCACTGCATAAAAATGTAGCTAGAGCATTTGTCTATAAAAGGAATTATGAATGGCTAAGAAAGACATGAAATATTGTTTAATAGTCATTAGAGACACACAAAGTAAAACCATAGTGAAACAGCCTTAACACTGACTAGAATGGCTATAATTAAAAAGGATAGATTAGAAAAAGTCTTGGTGAGTGAATAAAGAAATTGGAACTTTTTATATATTGCTGATGGGAATGTACAGTGGTGTAGTGACTTTGAAAAACAGTTTAAAAGTTCCTCAATATTGTAGATATACAATTACCTTGCTGCCCAGCAATTTCTTTTCTAGGTTATATACTCAAAAGAAATGAAAACATATGTTCACCTAGAGTTGCATATGAATGTTCTTAGCAGCATTATTTATAAAATCTGAAAGCAATATAAATGCCCATCACCCAGTAAGTGAATAAACAAAATGTAGCCTACTTTTAATAGTGGAATATTACTCAGCAATATAAAGGAATGAGTATATACTACAATGTGGATAGATTTTAAAATCAGCATGCTATGTGAAAACTATGTGCCATGTGAAAGAAGCCATTCAAAGAGCACATATATTGTTTTCATTTGTATGAAATGTCTAGGGTTGGCCAATCCATGGAGACACAAAGTCAATTATTGTTTCACCTCGGTTTGGGGTAGGAGGTAGGGAATGGGAATGGCTTCTAATTGTTAAAAGGTTTCTTTTTGTGATGATGAAAATATTCTAAAATTAGATTTTGAGGTTGGTTGGACATACCAAAAACCATCAACTTCTACTTTAAGTAAGTGAATTATAAGATATGTATATTTCATTGTTGCTGTTTTTAAAAAAGGAGCTCAAATTATTTTTGAAGGAATGAATTTGACTTCTTAGTAATGTTTGGTAACCATAAGACTGGAGAATAATATTCTTAACATGCTGATAGAAAATATATCTTTACCCAGAAGATTGCTGTTAATACTAAGCAATGATATTCAAAATAAAAAATAAAATCAAGATTTTTTTAAGGCAAAAATTGAATTTGACAAAACCCTCCTAATGCAAATTTTAAAACATGGAACAATAGAAATTATTTCTTCTACCCAACTATAAATTATTACCCATTGACACATGTAGCACCACCATTCTTCCCAGCCTGTGGTAACCACTATTGTATTCTGAACTTCTATGAGATCAACTTTTCTAGTTTCCACCTATGGGTGAGATCATAAGGTGTTAATATTTCTGTGCCCAGTTTATTTCACTTAGTATAATTATCTTCATTTCCATCCATGTTGTATCAAATGACAGGGTTTTATCTTTTTTTGTAGCCAAATAATATTCCATTATGTATATTTGCCACATTTAAAATATTTGTTCATCTGAGCAACTCAGATTGTTTCCATTTCTTGGCAGTTGTGAATAGTGCTGCAATAAACATGGGAGAGCTCATGGTCTTTTCAAGGTACTCATTTCATTTCTTTGAATATTTACCAAGTAGTGGGATTGCTGGATCACAAGGTAGTTCCATTCTCATTGTTTTGAGGAATGTTCAATACTGTTTTTGATAATGACCACAGCAATTTACATTCCCAGCAGCAGTATGCAGGGTTCCCTTTCTCCATATTTTTGCCAGCAATTTCCTTTTGTCATTTTGATCATAGCCATTCTAATGGAAGTAGGGTGATATCTCACTATGGTTTTGACTTGTATTTCTGCAATGATTAGTGATGTTGAATTTTTTTATATACTTTTTAGCATTTGTCTCTTTTTAGAGATGTTCATTTAGATTTGTTTCCCATTTTATACGTCAAGTTATCATCACCATTATTGTTGTTGTTGTTATTTTGCTATTGAGTTGTTTGAGTTCTTTATGTAGTCTGGATATTAACCCTCTGTTAGACACACACTTGATGCATTTTAGGCAAAAGGAGAATCTTAGTGGACTGAGTTGCAAGAATGAGTACTAAGCAGAAGCAGTGATGAATGTATAGGTAAATCTAAAGAAACTTGGACTAAACAAAAGCAATAATGAGTTAGAAAACAAAATAGAAAAGTCCTAAAGTACATGGTAGCAGTAACATGTGCATCAAGAAGGTCATGATTGGGTTTAAAATACCTCAAAATCCTGATATTATTCAGGAAAAAGATAAGCATAATATATTGACTTTTCATTTTGATAAGTTAAAAAGTAAATGCCATATTTTCTAGAGTAACAGCCTAAAGATTAGAAGTAAATAAAAGTAAAAAATATTAATACATGTAAACATGTAACTTTAAATGATTAACAAAAATTAAAGCAAGAAAAAAAATCATTCAAAACAAGGCAATAAAAAAGAAAAATGGTTGTGCATATAGAAAGCACAAATAAGATAGTTGAATTAAAATCATATATATGTAGTAGATGTTCCACTTAATTTTATCAGAAGGAATGAGAGAATATGGGTATGTTCTGCTTATAGGAGACATCTACAACAAAGGGTTAAAGATATGATAAAAGTGAATTGACATACTAGCCAAATAGTAACATAAGAAAGTTATTAACTTTAAAGAAACAACTTCTTAGAGCTAAAAATATTGACAGAACTACAAGGAGAAATTGATTAGTGTACCATATAACCGATGGTTCTAATCCATCCTCTAAGCCATTGGTTGTGTACCTATAGCATGCGTGCCCCAGGGGGCTGTTTGTTACAGTTGAAAGTTCTAAAAGAGTCCACGTATCATCAAAATAAAATTTAAAAAAAAAAGGTTCGATATTAATGCCCTAAGCAATCAACAGATAAAGTAGATTTTAAAAGTCTAAGTATGCATGATTTAAGATATTCACTTTAAAGTGTTACATGATGCTATGTGCATTATAAAATATTGTACCCAAGTGCTGTTGGATGCATATTCTTTTCAAGCACAGAAGTTCATTTTGATAACTGACCATATACTGTGTCATAAAACAAAACACACCAAGTTTCAAATGGTCAGAGCCAGGTAGACCATGTTCTTTATAAAGCAAGTAAGAAATGAAAAGCACACAAACATGCAAACTAGAAAATATCCATGTGTTTGGAGATTAAGAAATATACTTGTAAATTATTCATGAGTAGAGGAAATAATAACAGAGTATCTTAGTCACTTTCTTTAGAGCTAAAGACACAATACCTAAGACCGACAGCTTATTGGAGAGGTTTATCTCTGCTCATGGTTACAGGTCTTGGTCAGCAGAGAGAGAAAGGAGGAGCCAGGGAAGGAGATATATCCTTCTAGGTCATGCCCTCAGTGACTCACCTCTAACCAGGCCTAATAGCAAGTCAGCTATCAACCCATTTGCAAATGAATCCAGTAATGAGTATAGAGCCCCTATGATCTGTTCACCTTCCAAAAGCTCCACCTCTAAGCCCATTAGGCTTTGAGGGGCTATTCTCAATCTAAACTGTAACATAGAGATTAGAAAATATTTAGGACTGAATAATAATGTCCATACTACAAATTGAATTAGTGGGACCAAGTTAAAATGACATTGATGGGGAAATTTATAGCTTTAAATCTTATGTAAAAAAATAAGAAAGGCTGAAAATTAGTGAACTAAGCATTCAACTTAAAAAGTTAGGAAAAGAATATATAATAAACCCAAAGAAAGTAGAAGAAAAGAACTCTTAAAAAGAAAAGAAGAAATGAATGAAATAGAGAATGAAAATGTAACTGCATGATCAATGCAACCAAAATAGGCTCTTTGATTACATTTTCAATTTAACATGCCTCTACTTGGAGGCATCAAGAAAAAGAGGTTTAAAAATAAAGAATGTTAGGAATGAAAAAGAAGGCATAAACACAGATGCCACTGATATAAAAGATAAATGAATTTTATGAAAATTTCTTGCAAATAAATGTGAAAATTTATATGGAATGAAAATTTCTTAGAGAGTAAAATTTATTAAAATTGGCCCTACTAATTGGAAACATGAATATTCCTATAACCATAAAAATGGATGTAGTGAGTACTATTGGAAAAAGAAACTATAAGCTCTAGATAGTTTTACTGGTGATTTCTAATAAACATGAAAGGAAGGAATTCCAATTTTACACAAACCCTTTCAGAACACATTAAAAGAAGGAACAATGATTAATTGAATACTAAAGCTCGACAAGGAGAGCGCAAGATAGGAAAATTATAAACCAATCTTAATCAGAAACATAAATGAAAAATCCTCACGAAATATTAGCAAGCTGAACCTAGTAGCATATAAAAATATAATACATTAGCATTACCCTAATACTAAAACCAGAAAAAGACCCAACTGAAAAAGAGAACTACAGGCCGATCTCCCTAATGAACATAGATGCGAAAATTCTCAATAAAATTCTGGCCAACAGAATACAACGAATCATCAAGAAGATTATACACCACGACCAAGTAGGATTCATCCCAGGGATGCAGGGATGGTTCAACATACGCAAAACAATACATGTAATACACCACACCAACAAAGTCAAAGACAAAAATCACATGATCATCTCAATAGATGCAGAAAAAGCATTTGACAAAATCCAAAACCCATTCATGATAAAAACACTACAGAAATTAGGAATAGATGGTGTATATCTCAATCTGATAAAAGCCATATATGACAAACCAACGGCCAACATTACACTAAATGGCCAGAAACTAGAAGCTTTCACACTAAAATCTGGAACAAGACAAGGGTGCCCATTGTCACCACTGTTATTCAACATAGTTCTAGAAACATTAGC
>PVJO010028483.1:0-12156 GCA_004026905.1 Hystrix cristata
ACAAATTGTGTTGCTATGAACATGGTGGTACATACGTCCTTGTGGTATGACGATTTTAATTCTTCTGGGAAGATCCCCAGTAGGGGAATAGCTGGGTCAAATGGAACCTCCAGTTGTAGTTTTTTGAGGAATCTCCATATTGATTTCCACAGTGGCTGGACCAGTCTACAATCCCACCAACAGTGGAGGAGTGTTCCTTGTTTTATTTTTGATTGGATTCTCAAATGCAGAGCACACAGGTTTCAAAGCTTTTCGCTAACTCTGACATCTTCAGGAACGTGGGGAAGTTGATCTAGTTAAATTTCTGATCTGTCCCCTTGGCAGAGCCCATTTTTTCCACCACAGACAGCTTGAAATAAAATTACCTTGCTGGTCGGAGTAGATAATGAGTTACTTGGTTTAACTGTCTACCCATCCCCACCCCAGCCCTGGATTTTAACTATGAGGACAGACTAGATCTAACTAAGAAAGTAAAACAGTGCTTCACAGAAGAGCTAGAAAGTCCCAGCCAAGCCAATCTAAAGCCTCTGGGGAAGATGCTGAGGGCGCTAGTGAAGAGCTGGTTAAAACCAAGGGAGCTGATCTCCCGGTAAATCAGCAGCTCAGTATTGTTTGACTCCAGTCTTCAAGCAGCCTGCACTTGCAACGTTCTGAGGCTGAAAATAGATCTTCTATCTCCAGAAAAGGAAAGAATTAGGATGAGGCAAAGCTTGTTATGAGAAACAAGAGAGGTTGGAATTAAACCTGATTAGACAGAAGCATCATCCTACTCCCTTTTCCTAAGCTGCGAAAAGTTAAAATGAGATAACTAGCATGGTTCCTATTTCCTGTCTATTCCCAGCGAGCTCTTCGGGGTACCTGACTGTGTGTGTCTGCACGCATGCGATCCCCTGGACTCGCATGTGCACAACACACACCCTGTGTGGGTTTCAAGGAGGGATAAGCCAGACAAGGCGAGCTTGCTGAAGTAGGGTAAGTTTCACCAAAATGTAAGCCTCAGAAACCAGGAACCGGAGTAATTAGATTACAATCTTTCCAACACTGTGGGAGAGATTTGATCAATTAGAGCCAAGATCAGTTACATTATTTGGTTTACCTAAGTAATGGACCCTTAAATGCAATCAATACTTCTCCAGGCTGTGAGACTCATGACCTGTGATGCAGTCAACAAAAAACACAAATGGCTTTTCAGAGGTCTCAGGATGTTCCGTCAGTGAAGGGGGCAAGGCTGGGGACAAGGGGAGAAGGAAAAAGACTTTCAAGCTTGCTATATGGGGTCTTCAATTCCTCCTGCGTTTGTGTGCTGATTTCACAGTTCACACAGGAATTAAATTTGTTCTACCAAAGATCTTATCCCGGGGGATGAGCAGCAACACCTTTTGATTTCTTTTTTAAATTTCACCATCAAAACTCATTTGACAGGGGAAAGAATAAGATCAGCATTTTTACTTTTGTTTTCTAAAATCCACAAACTTAAATGATTAGGTCATGCAGAAAAATGGCAGAAGTAGTTCCTCCTTGTTCTGTCCCATCTGCAACATGGTTTTACAGAAGAGCAACGTTGGGGCCAGTTTGTCTGGGGACCACCTACAGCTGACCACATCCTGCCTCCCAGGACTGCCTTTGCTTAGGGTGGATCCATGAGACCCCAGTGATACTAACACCAAACTTTCCAAAGACCTACACACCCCGTCCACTCATGGGTTAAGAAATCGTCATTCAACTTAATGGGCCCATTTATCAAATTATACCATTTACATATAATGCATTTGCACACCCAGACAGAACACTCCCGGAAGTGCTCTTCGTCCACTCGCTCTTGTCCTATATTAAGTCTCCTGGCGGGGCAGGACAATCACAGCCACACCTCCTCTCAAGCCTTCGATAGCCTCTGTGCACCTTTTTGGGGGGCCTGCACACCTGTAACATGCAAGACTCTTGTCGGTGATTTGTTTAACACACTTGTAACAATTAGAAAGTGAAGCAACTAATTCCCGACTCTCCCAGGAGTAGGGCTTCTGTTAAAAGGTGTGGGGAAATGTGGCAAGAAGAGGAAGTGGAGAGGGGGAAATTGATACGGAGAGTTTGCTCTGCACAGCTTTGAAGTCTCTGCAGTCAAGATGAAGAGATGTTGAGATAATGTGAAACAACAGGTAATCAAAAAGCCATTTATATTTACCTTTTAGCATCAATTATCTTCCTCTTGGCAATAGTCGAAAAATTATGTTTTACTCAAAAGTCGGCCTGTTGACTTTATTTATACAACACCTGAAGTGTGCTGGGTATCAGCATGTTAACCACCATGGAATTCCGGATTTTACTGTTTGGCAATAACTGCACGCTGACTTTGACAGCAGCCTTGGAAATGACTTGTATAAGATCGCTGCCTTAAGTCAGACGCACTCGGTGCCAGGTGTGTGGAAGTGTGCAGGGGCATGATGTTAGGAACTTGTATCTTGCTATTGATTCCAATCATTTTCTTTCAATGGAGAAGATGCACCTAACAGTCTTCTCATCGAGGAAATGGGAATAATAATGTGTAACCTGCACAGCTGAGTAAGAAAAATGCAAACACCTAGAACAGTCCTTAACAAGGTAGAGGCTCCACCCAGTACGATGGCTCGGGAGCAGAATCCCAGAGGAAGGACTTCTCTTTGAGTGCCTCGTCTCTTTCCAGCCAAATCACCTGGTAATTCAGCACAAGTAGGCCATTCGCTAGGAAGTCTCGCCTAACTATGCACACCAGCATGAAATCTGCCTGCTCACACTTCTTCCTTATACTTTTGATGGCACTGAAGGGTTACAGAGTTTGGGGCTCCTTGAAGAGGCCGGGGGATGTGTCTGTATAAAGGAAGAGCTCAGAATCCAAGTACGCGAGCCAACACTGTCCACCTGGCTACACGCGCCAGCTCTGAGGTTGGTCAGTGCATCGTGTCCTCAAACCAAACCCTCACTCATGGGGGCTGCAGTGATTTGTCCCAGCTAAGGTTTGCCCTCGGAGGCATGGCTTCTTCCATTTCCTTTACCAGTTAGTCTAACTGTGAGGGCCGACAGTCCCTCAGCACAAACTCTGTCTACCGAGCAGTCTGGCATATGGGCTGCGGGATAAGAAGGCTTAAATCCTAGGGCTGTGCTGGCCATTAACCACGCCGGGACACCCTGAGACTGTCCTCCCCATCCACAAAATGAGGACTTTGCATCAGATGATCATTGTGGCGATTAATTCCAGTGGGAAGTTGGCCGGGCCATGGGGTGCCTAGGCAGTTAGTCAAGGGGTATTCTGGGTTTTTCTCTATCAGATGCTCACTTCAACCTGAGTAATGTAGATCATCCTTCCTAACGTGAGGGGCCCCATCCAATCAAGCGGAGGACCCGACAGAGCAAAAGACTCAACCTCTTGGTAGTAAGAGGGAATTTTCTCCCACCTGACTACCCTGACATCGCATTTTTCCCGCCTTTGGTCTCACAATAAACACTAGCTTTTCCTGGGTGCCAGCTTTCAAACTAGAACCACGCCATCAGCTCTCCTGGGTCTCCAGCCTGCTGACTCACCTTGCAGGTCTAGGAACTTGCTGGCCTTTGTAATCACATGAGTCAAGGCCTTATGATAAAATCTCCTCGGAAGAAAAGAGAGAAGTGGAGAGGCACTGATCCATCCTTGGTCCTATCTCTCCGGAGAACCTTAATAAAATCTCCAGAAATATTTCCGGTTCTAAACTCTACCGGTCCCCTTGTCTGTATCAGGGTTTACTACAGGAACAGAGTTAATATATACATATTATATATTATCATGATATATGGAATATTACATATATATGAATAAATGATCTGTAAGAGATTTACAAGGTAGGCTTGCAATGGCCACCTGCAGAATCAGGGGTGGGAGAGTGCAAGACTGCCTGTGCCCTGGAGGGCAGAAGATTCAGTCAAAAGTTGAAGGCCTGGCGCTCGCTGCAGAATCCCCTGTGAGTTCGTATCGGAAGGTGAAGGATCTACGTTGGGAGGCTCACAGGTCTGCGCTGGAATCCTGACAGCAGACCCCAAAGGCCATAGCAAAGCCTGGAGCTCCTCCAAAGAAGCAGAAGCAAGACTTCTTTCTTCTTTCCCTTTCTCTTCAGTCCAGGCGACAAGCCTGTTGGTTGGTCCACTCATCCCCAGCGCGGGTCTTCTCTCCATACCCAGAACTTGCTAAATTAATCCGCTAGGCATTTCCTGTTCAAGCTGACATCCGATCAACTATCATAGCATCACTCTCTGAACTCTCTCAGACAGAGGCCCCGCACCCCACCTGGCAGGTGATCCTGCTTTAAGGAGAGTAAGGTCAGCCTCTTGGTAAGAACCACCCCAGGGCGAGAAGTAAAGCTGAGCTTCTACTAACAGGCGGGACGTGACCTGAGCGGAGTGCAGCGAAACTTTTCCCTGTGCTATGCTCTGCGATTATGCAAATGTAGGCTGAGACTGTCCTGAATGTCATTGTTGGTTTTGTTTCACTCTGGTTTTCCTAATTACGCCACATTGATGGCTACTATGGAGTCTGCAGTTAAGCCTTAACTCATGCTCACATGAACCGCACTGAGGTCAAATCATCACCCAATACTCCCGCAGGGAACATCTGGCGCACAAAGTGCAAGATTGCCACATTTTTAAAAACTATAACCAGCATCATCTTACCACCTTGCAGCCAGAAATTTTGTACTTGCCTCTCATCTGCAGGACAAACTCTGCTTACCTCTGTGTGCGAAGACGGAATTACATTCATGAGCTCTGACAGAAAGCAGGAGGCGGTACCTGGCCCCTTGCCACTCTCACTGGGCACAGGAGGAACTTGGAGTTTTGTCTGCAGAACTGCTTTGGATAGGAGTCTATGAACCAAGGAGGGTAGCTTCCCTCCCAGCAGGGTCTGCAGCCCCGACTGCTCATAGCAGTCACAATCCTGAAACACATTTCACACCCAACCTCAGAGATTCAGACTCAGCTGGAAGGGGTGAGAGTCGGCGATGGGCAAGGAGGAAGCTGGGGCATTAGTAAGAGCTGTCTGGACAAGTCTAGGGCACCACGCAGCTGCAAACAAGTATTCTGTCGAAGCCAGGGGTCAGCAAACTTTTTGGGTGAAGAGCAAGATATAAAATGCTTCATGCTTTGTGGGCGATGGTTTCTGCAGCAACTTCTCAGCTCTGCCACTGTGGCACGAAAGTGGCCATAGAGGATGTGTAAATGACCCAGCATGGGTATTTCAATAAAACTTTATTTACAAAAACAAGGCATGAGCCATATTTGGTTTGGGGGCCATAGACTGTCAATCCACCCATTCATTGCTCAGTTTAAAAATGGTTATTGCAGCAAATATAAACTTCCCGAACTGTGTGATTGCCCTGCTCACATTTCTCCATCTTGTCCATGACGTGAGACACTCCCCAGTGGCTGGCTGAGATCAATATTCACTCTCTATCTGGATGTCTTACGCTAACGACCCTGTCTGAACAAGGAAAATACTTGTTCTTAGAGAATCCTTTCTGTCCAGCACTCACTGCGGCCTTCTGATAGGTTCACAAACATCTGCTTAATATCACTTCTAGAATTTCATCAGAAACGGACTGGGACTCGCCCATCTGTGGTTTCTAACTGTGCCCCTCCCCTGCTCCTCAAAGACTGGGACACAGCCACTGAAGTCACTTGCAATTGCCTGGCGTGCTACCCTCCTTGGTTCATAGACTCCTATCCAAAGCAGTTCTGCAGACAAAACTGCAAGTTCCTCCTGTGCCCAGTGGAGACGCATGTTTTAGCAGCTCTCTTTACCTCCTGTGTCTTGGGCTCTAATGTCTCCTACCCATGTTTATTCTACCTTTTCCAACTTAAAGATCATTTTTCCTGACAAAGATGATAAAATCAAAGCAGGAGTCCAGCAGTGCCACCGTGTCATCTGTTTACACTCTACCATCTGTTCTAAATAACACAGTCTCTCTCTCTCTCTTCCTTTCCCTTTGGCTCCAAAAATAATTGTTTTCAAACCCCTATCAGCATGTGACCGTGGATTTTGCTTTTGCCTGCGACAGTCTGCTGCAGGTCTTTCGTCGGGGTAGATGTGCACAGGGCCCTCTTCGCTCTGAAATGTGTCCAGTTTGAAGGGCTGGTTCCATAGGTAAAGCGAAGACACAGTAAAGCACTGTACAGGTTTCATAGATTCTCTCACACACTCAAGAACAAGAGGAACATCTCTCTATGGAAATACTCAGCTACACCGTATTCACTCCTACATCTGCCATTTACTAGCTGTGTGATCTTGGAGAAAGTTCTTCAATCTAACTCTGTGTTACTCCACGGCACCTTTGTGCCTATTCAATGCTAAATACATGATTAAAACTCATCGCATGGGCCACATATCACACAGCAAGTGCCCAACAGATGCCACCCACGATTGTTACCGGACTTAGAGCCGCTGTCCCTAGTTCCTCCAGCGTCATGACGCACAGAACTCTCTCGTGTGCAGTTTTTCCTTCCTTTTCTCTAAAGTCACAGCCTATTTCTCACCAACCTCATGCTCCTGCGTGTAAACCCTACTTGATCTTATAAAGACTCTCCCATCTTGTCGATGAAAATCTTTGTCTTCACTAGAAAGCTGAAATGTTTGGAGGAAGTTTCCCCTCTGGCAAAGAAGCTACATGCACTTATAACCACCATAACTCATGAGCTGCTCTGGCAGGAAGGTAGCCTTACATCCCACCAGTCCCCTAGCATCTGTACCTCCCGGAATCAAGATAAACTGCTACCTTAGCAGCTTCCTAGGGAGCACACCTGAAAACTGAGGACAGTGAGAAAATGACTGACTCCTCAACTCCGGGAGTCTGAGGCAGGAAGAGGATCACCAGTTTGAACCTAGCCTGGGCAACTTAGTGACACAGCAAGACTCTGTCTCAAAATAAAAAAATGAAAAAGAGCTGGAGACGTAGTTCAATGTGGAGGTCCTGGGTTCAATCTCCGTACTGAAAACAAAAGACTGACCCAAGGCACATTCGAATTGGGGCATCAGAAAAGGACCTCACAAGAAAAGAGTGAGTGAGAGCTAGGGTTTTAGTATCAACTGCTAACACAGCAACCATTTATTGAGTAACTAGGACATGACAATAAATGATATACTAGGCATTTTTATATGTTATCTCATACATTCTCTCAGCAATCCTGCTGGAAATTGAGCCCTGGAGGAATCAATGCCCAAGGGACATAATCTGATAAATGACAGGATTTGCATTTTACCATGTGTCTTTTACCCAGAGTTCACACACTTCACAGTGCACCACAATACTGTTTCATGAAAACGCTCCACACCTGTTTTTAGACTCAGCTGAAAATAAAAAAGCATCCATGAAAAAGCAAAAGCAATAATATTTACATACATTTTAGAGCCATGTAAACCTTGTTGATCAAGTAGATAGCTGACCTTTAATTTGGGTGATGAAAGATACTCAAGGTTGCTTTTAGCACAAGATGTACTTATAAGTATACAGGAGGATGATGGCTTGAAGCAGTCGAACAAAATTTGCGTTTGGCTAACTCAGAGAAGGTCGTTTGGATTCATCCTCTATCCCAGACAGAAAGTAGGTAAATATCATGAAGTGTGCCAGAGTAAAGTGTGTCCTCCTGAATTCAGGGCTGGGATTCCCAGCCTCACCCACATACGTATATGACCTTGCAGAAGACATCTGAGTGTGCCTGAGCTCTGAAGAGCTACGTTTTTCTTTGCAACTCTATGTATACAAATGATGTGGAGACAACTGGCTATCCACATGCAGATGGAGAAACTGTAACCTGTGTCAGGGAGCTCTAAGGCCACCCTGGTATTCAGATATTCACTGGAAGGATGCCGAACTCAGCGTAGAGTGCCACTCAAGGCTAAAACACAGTGCAAGGCTAAAACTCATGGAGCAAGGACACATGGCTGGATCAAAAGAGGAAAAGGCAGGCAGAGTCTGGGGAGTCCACATAAGGCTTGCTGTGCACCTGCCTTCCATGAGAAGTCACACCAAGTGCGTTCCTCCCCCAGCAAAGAAAACAGAGCAATATGTGTGTGATATTCCTGCCAGGGTTGCTTAGCAGAGACTCGGGCCCTAACTTATCACGGAGGGTCAGTTCATACCCAAGTTACAGACTCTTCCCCACCCCAGCAGTAAAGCAAAAGATCCCTTCCTCACATCACACATGAAAATTAACTCAGAATACTATTAACCATAATACTCTGAGAGAACATGGGAGTAAATCATGTGGTCTTGATTGGGAAAGCCTTCTTACTTATGTCCCTAAAAGAAAAAATAAGTGATTTTTATCAAAATTAAAACATTTTTGGCTTCAAAGAATATCACCAAGAAGTAAAAAGACACTCAGAGAGCAGTAGAAAATACTTGCAAATCATACACCTTATAAAGGACTTGTATCTAGAATATATAAAGAATTCTTGTAACTCATTCAGAAAGAAAAATAACCAATTTTAAATGGGCAATAGATCTGGATCTAAGCAGATATTTCTCCAAAGATATGCAAACATCCAATAAGCACACACAACATTAGTGAAATGCAAGATGAAACTACAATGAAAGAGCACTACCTGTGGCATCAGGATGTGTACACCCAGAAAGACAAGTCTTAGGACACGCAGGAGCTGAACCCCCATAATCTACTCATGGAAACACACTAGTAGAGTCAGAACGGTTTTCTAAAATTGTGCTGATGGTTGCACAACTCTATGAATAAGCTGAAATCAATGACTTGTATATTTATTAAATGGATGGCCTGTATGGTATGGGAATTAAATCTCAATACAACATTAAAAAAAAAAGGCAACTGTATATCTTCATTTCTTTCAAATTCAAAGCAAATTAGCAAGGGGGTGATGATTAAAAAGGGCTAATTGTGATCCAGAGGCCACAGAGATGAAGAGTCAGTCAGGCAGCCCTATTCCAGGAGTAGAAAGATGTGACCAGGACTCTGGGATGGAGGCCTTGCAAGTGCCTGTGAAAGGGGACAGTGAAAATCTACATGCCACAAAACACAGCAGTATCCAGAGCAAGATGTGATGTTGCCAAGCACAATGTTTCTTTAAGATCGCAAACTTGGCATAATAACAAGCACGAAGTGCCCAAGACTAAATATATTAATCTGCTCCATTCATAAACATTGTGGGAGCATCCAATGGGTCCAACCTCCACAAGCGAAGGTGTTGTTACCACACTCCCCATCTTTGTTTAGTTCAACACTGGCCTCGGAACAGATGACATCTTGTGAACCTGCTCAGCTGTGTACTATCCACAACCCTGTGACCTGAGTGGTCACTTTGAGAGGCAGGCAAGGTGCTGGAAAACACAGGTGGTGCCCTCACCAGATAAGCTACATATGTTACATCATCTTCCTTGTAACTACTCAACACAGGATGGTAATTCTACAGTTGGGGACACTGAGGAATGGGAATGCCAACTTGCTAAAGGTCACAGATCCAGGAGGAGCAAAACCAGGCTTCACACCCAGGCCGTTTCATCCAAAGGCTCTGCCCTTAACCAATGGGCTCAATGCTGTCAATTTAACTGTACTATCTTTCCCAACACAATTTTTTTGTCTCATAACACCATATATACATTATATGCATTCTATACACTATATACGTAAACATGTATCTGTGATATTGGGGAATTTGTTTAAATATGATTATGTAGTAATATTTAAATATTTGGTACTTAAACATTTTGTTTATAACAGGTTTTCTGGAACATTGCAAAGAGAGTACAGAAAATCCCAGTCGACCCCTCACCCAGTTGACCTTATCATAAGAATCCCACATCACTGTGTACATTTTTCATAACTAAGGAACCAACATAGGCACAATGCTGTTATTGAAAACTCCACGCTTTCTTTGGACTTCACAGCTCTTTTTCTCCCGATGTCTTCTTTGTGTTCCGGGATGCAAGCACATCACACTTAGTAGCCACATTGCCTTCCCCTGTGCTGTCTGGGACAGCTTCTCAGATGTCCCTCATTTGTGATGACCTTGACAGTGTCAGGGAGGACTAATCAGGCATTCTGTAGAATCTGCCTCCACCTGGGTTTTTCTGGATGCTTTGCCCCTGCCCCTGGACTGAGGTCCCAGATCTCAGCAGCCCAACTGGAGCACACCCCACTGAGGACGGAAGCAGGCCACGCCACTGCAACCCGGGCTGCGGGAGCCTGGGCCAGCCTTCTCCACCATGCGCTTTCTCCTTGTTGCCTACTTTGCCTTTGGAAGCAAGTCCCAGGATGCAGAGCCCATTTCAGGAAGGAGGCAGCGAGGCGCCACCTCCTCCAGGAAGCAGTGGCTGTCTAAACACTCTACAGTCAGCCAGGTGTGGTGGTACACACCTGTAATCCCAGCACTTTCGAGGGTGAAACAGGAGGACTGCCACGAGTCTGAGGCCACCCTGGGCCACGCAGTGAAACCCTGTCTCAAAAAACCAAAAAATAAAAAATAAATTAATGCTGTACAATCGTATTTTTAATGAGGTTACTCGGACATGACATTTAAAAAGAAAACATCCTGAAAAACAGGATACTGCCCTGTTCAGTTGTCATGATGCTGTAGTAGCTGTGGGGCTTTATGCTCATCTTTCTTGTGTCTCGGAATCACAGGGGGGAAGGTGTACTTTCTTCAAAGTAATAAAAAAGCAAACCACTGGCCTGCAGAAAAAGTGAGAAATCTATCCCAGAAGGTGTGAACAAACAATGGGAAGTCAGAAACAAACATGAAAGAATCATCCCACAATAGTGGAGGTGACTCACACTACATACGTGTGTATGGGCAGATACTGGACGGGAAGTTTCACAGGAGTTACTCGGCAACAACAGATGTGCATTTCCAAAGTGGGATGCCAAGACTTTCAAAGGAACTTGTCTAGGTTAATATGTCATCACTGATTTCATGACCTTTTACATCCTTCACCCACTCTGAGTAGGATAAAAGGAGATCAGGAGGAAACCGTTTACTTCTTTCAGGGAAAATGCTGTATCACGATCTCCATCACCACCATAAAGGTGCGGGGGCAACCCTCAAGTCTGGTGCACGAGGCTTCACAGGGGAAATGTCCAGACCTTGGCATGGTGACTCCCGGTCAGGGCGGCTGCTGGCCCACACCTGGAGGGCAGAGGCTCGCTGCAGTGGCGTTGGGAAGTGCCTGCATCCTGCTTCCGCTCTGGAGTGGAGCAAAGTGGGATCCATATTTGGATTTTAAGGTGGGGATACTAACCAGGGGTCATCCCATCCCAGAGACTTCTTCCAGAAGTTGGAGAATGGAGCAGACCTCCAAAATCAGAAGCGGTCAGACAGGGATACAGCTGAAGGCAAAGGCTGCGCAGCCCACAGTCCACAGCTGGAAGGACCAGCAGAGGAGGATCCCAAAGTGTACCCAAGAAAACAGTGGAGTGCAGCTAGCTAAACACTCTGGGGTCGATCAGCAAGACAACCGGAACCTAGATTTTAAAAATATATCATTTTATGGGTCTCAGAGGAAGCAAGAAAAACCATTAAGGAGCAAAAAGGAAAACAAGCAACAAGATCCCTGGGCAATGAGCACAGAACAGGGCAGGTCCTCTGAGGGAAACACTGACTTCCACAGAGCCTTGGGAGACTCGGCCTCAAATCTGCAGTCAGGAGGGAACTAAAGGAGAACTCTGGAATTACCCAGGGTCACCTGGAAGATGCTGGGATTGGCCTCACAATGCAGCACCCAGGACTTCTTGCTTAAGCACGAGCAAACAGTGCTGAAAAAAGCATCCTTGATTTAGGCCCCAAGGCTTTTCCTACAGATTAAAATCAATCAAAGATAGGCTAGCAATGAAGGCTTACTAAACAAAGCATGGAAGTACGGCCACTTTCACTATGTTGGTTCTTCCTATCCAGGAACACAGTATATCTTTACATTTTATGATATCACTTTCAATTTCCTTTTTTAGAGTGCTGTAGTTTTCGATGTAAAGATCTTTTACTTCCTTTGTTAGATAGATTCCTAAGTATTTCTTTTTTTTTTATGTAATTGTGAAAGGTATATCTTGTGTTATTTCATTCTCAGTGAGTTTGTTATTTGTATATAAGAATGCTATTGATTTTTGGGTGCTGACTTTGTATCCAGCTACACAACTGAATTT
>PVJO010028484.1:0-18076 GCA_004026905.1 Hystrix cristata
TGATTTATTTCACTTAATAGTATGTTCTCCAGGAACATCCATTTATATACAAATGACTCTAGTTTATCCTTTTTTATAGCGGTGTAGTACTCCATTGTGTAGAAAAACCACATCTTTTTTAGCCATTCATCAGTTGTTGGGCATTTAGGTTGTTTCCAAGACTTAGCTATTACAAATTGTGCTGCTATGAACATGGTCGGGACCTCTTTTTAAAAAGGAATTTAAAGAGGACTGGAAAGCGCACCCTGAGCCGCTCAGTTTTCCGCTGTCCCCTCTCTTTATGTTTTGAGAGAGGGTCTCGTTAAGGTGCCCAGGCTTGGCTCAAACTTGCCATCCTCTTGCCTCAGCTTCCAAAGTGGTGGGATTACAGGCGTGCACCACCGCCCTGGGCATCACTGTTCATTATTCTTCAACGTGTACCTAATAACCCCAGTGTAGGGTTAGGTGCAGGTGCAAGGGAAATAGAATGGAATACTTGGAAGAGTACTGACGTGCGTTCTCGATACTCTCCAGGTTATCGTAAGAGAGAGAGAGAAAGCGGGTCGGGGGTAAAGAGCTGCTGCTGAAGGAATCTCAGACCTCCCCAGAGTGGCAAGTATTCGAAGGAGGGGCAAGAATTGGATCTGCAGAAATGTTCTCCTATCCAAGAAAAACATTAACATGTGACCACAGACTCCTACTCTAGAGATTCTTAAATCTCTTCTGCTAGAAATAGCCAAGCTGCTTTAAAAATAAAAATACCTCTGGGTTTTCTAGAGATGGCATAACAGAATGAGAGCTGAGTACCATTTAATGACCAATTTATTTAACCGTTCAGACCCTCAAATTGCTAGTCTCTGAAGGAGGGATAATAATAGCACCTTTAATAGGGAGGAATGAGCCGGGAGTGGTGGTGCACGCCACTGGGGAATCAGAGGCAGGAGGATCGGCTGCGAGTTCGAGGCCAGTCTGAGCTACATAGCGAGACCCTGTTTCAAAACAAACAAAAACTTAACAGAGAGGAACAAGGTTAATATTGGTAAAGCACCCAGCACCGTATGTGTGGCAAGTACGTGTTACTAATACATGTAGCTTTATCATTATTTAATAAACAGTAAGAATGTGATAGTCTTCCTATTACAGAGCCTCCTTTTATGTACACTTGGCTATATGGGAAGAGGAAGAGAAGGTATAAATGCCGTAAGTTGGTAGGAAAGATGTGGTTGGAAACTCAGTGTTAACCTCTCCAGTCCTCCCAAAATTTGGATGGGGCATCTACCTACTCTTATTATGCCTGTAACATCTCATAGCACAATTTATCTGGGTGTAAGCAAGCATGAGCTCTCATGAGCTCAAGGCCTGCCTATAGGAAATATTCTGAGAATCTCTGAGACGACCAAAGTTGTCTCTTTTTATTAATTCTCTTGCCCTGAATCGAGAGAAAATATTTTTTCCTCCTTCCTTTCTTTGGTGTCTCTGGATTTTTCTCAAGGGAAGGGTGCAAGGGAGAATCGGGTATTTTTTCCATATAAGCAATTATTTAACCCATTTTACCAGTGAAGCATATTTTTCTGGAAGCTTCTGCCCAGCACTCAAGACCAAAACTGATAGGTTTGGCATAAACCATGCAAAATTATGTAATTGAGTAACCAGAATTTCCAGAAAAAAAATCCTAATTAAAATGTTAATAGTTTAAAAGACATCCGATTCATAATAATAAAGGACTACCATAGTATATAAGACTTTACCTTAAAAACAAAAGAAGGCACCTTGAAGGTAAAACTGTGTGGAAGGGTTGAGGCTATTTAAGGTAAGGACACAAAAACATACACAAAGATTAGGGGCAACTGTGCAGTAAGCCAAGGGTCCCCAAGCCCCAGGCTGTGGACAGATAGCTCTGTCTGCACTCTAACTTATGAATTCCTGGGGCTTCAGTGTGGACAAGTCTCAAGTCTGAGTTAAAAATTCCAGGGGCACCCAGTCAGCGAGGTGACTGTCCATACCTCGTTAGGAACTAAGCCACACAGCAGGAGGTGAGTGGCAGTTGAACCAGGGAAGGGTCATCTGTATTTACAGCTGCTCCTCACCCCTCAAATCACTGCCTGAGTCCAGGCCCCATCAGATTAAATTCTCAAAGGAACACTAACCTTCCTATGAACCGCATAGGCAAGGAAACTAGATTGTGAGTTCCTTATGAGAATCTAACAATAGTAATAATAGAAATAAAGTGCACAGTAAGTGTAATGCAGTTAAATCATCCCCAAACCATCCTTCCTTCACTCCCCCATCTGTCAAAAAATTTGTCTTTCACAAAACTGGTCCCTCATGTCAAAAAATTTCGAGGGGACTGGGAGCCTAATGCAATAAGGCCTTTCCAAAATACAGCATGTGATCACTTGGATTGCCAGAAGGAAAGGAGAAAGTGTATGGTCCTAGATTGCCCCAGAGGTTGCCGAATTCAGCTTTGTTGGTGCACTTTGCTTTCAGATGCTGTTGCTTCATGGCACAAAACATGAACACATTGAGAAAGCTTGCATGTGAAACAGCAGGACTTAGCATTACATGAAGACCACCGCCCAGCTGCCCAGGTGAGCATCGGCTCATTCGCACTCCAGAAACACGTGTTCTAGCTCTACAGACTGTATCTGGTCATTTTCTTTGGGTCCTTTTATAAACCTTCTAGCTATATTTTTTGCTTAAGAGACTATGCCGTGGATTATGATGTTTGTTTCTGTAGCAGAAGTGCACAGTTATTTAAAAAAAACTGAGACAGCAAGCAGGGTAGAAGTGGGAGACCGTGTATGAGGCTGGACTACACGCAATGCAGGCAGTCCGCTAGTTACAAGCGCCCAGTTTGTAAACATTGTGTGAGCATCGTGGCCAGCTGCAACCCACTGCCTTCTGTCTCCAACCTTCTGAGCGCCTGCAGTTCACTCCCCTTGAAGGCCCTGAGCAGCACCCCTGACTTAAGGCTCAAGGGAATACCTGACCTGGCACCTCTTCCTTTTAACCTTTGCCCACGCCAGCAGGGCATCGAAGTACCCCTTGCCACCTTTCTCCACCTGTGCCTGCTCACCTTTTAGCTCTTCCGTCCAGGTCCCTTCCTCTTCCTGTCCCTGCCATAAGCCTCTGCCTTTCATTGCTTACCTTAGGAATTTGCCTCTTTCCTCTCATCGTCTTCCATTTGTGAACTTAAAAATAATCACCATGGTTAATTTGAGCAACAGTAATCCAGAGATATAACTGCATTGAGTGAAGATAAAGTCTTAAGTACCTATCTGAAATTACATGGGTACAGGACATGTCTTCATCGGAATGCCTGCAGACATAAACTCTTGGAGAATTCTCTGCTGTTTCATTCTCAGCATCCAAATTGAGTAAAATAGTATTTCTAATCAGTGTTACTGTTTTCCTTTTGTGCTTAATACTGTTGTATATCAGAGATAACCTTTTATATAAGAGGTAATCAAAAAGTACGATGAATGTTTACATAAATATTATAGTAAAAGACACATTGCCATTAATCCCCCTCAAAATACTCCCTCACACTTTGAGCACACTCATCTCATTGTTCTTGCCACTTTCTGAAGCAGTTCTAAAAGTCCTCTTTCATGAGTGTCTTTACAAGGTGTGATCAGAAATTCAGTGAATCTCGCTGCCAAGTGTCATGCAGTGTAAAGGCAGGCTGTAAAAACACAACAGTGTGTCCTCACCACTTTATTCACCAGAGCTGCCACTGCATGGCTCTTGGCTCTTCCCCAAAGTCACAGCAACTATAAATGGTAAATGTTTTAAATCAATTCAGAACATCAAGGTAGCCAGGACAGCACAACTAAAGACACTCATGAAAAAGGACTTCCATGACTGCTTTGGAAAGTAGAGAGAATAATGGGATAAGTGTGTTCTAAACAAGGAGGACTACTGGGGGGAATAATGGTAATTTAATAATTTTGTATTTAAACGCACACCTTTGTATTCAACCATATTTTGTATGTGTATTTTAGTCTTCTGGTGTTTTCCTGTTGTAAAATAATCTTCCTAGTCAACCCACACTTATTGGCTCCTTGCTAATGTTCTGAGGCAAAACTTTTCATCATTCTGCATGGAGATCTTTCTAGAATATGTGACATCTTCCTGTGTAAGTACATTTTAACTCATTTTATGGATACAGTTGACATTACAGACACCCTTCACACAGTGAGGTCCTCATCACCTCAGCATGAAATATTCTTACTATGCCTTTCATTTGAAAGAAAACATAAGAAAATATAATCCTCAGATAGTCAAATAATTTGCCCAGGTAAAAATGAATCCTAGGATTAGAGATGTAGGGTAGCCATAGAGTGCACATTTACCAGCATAAGACCTTGAGTTCAATCCACAGCACCATAAAACATCCTGCTTTTATGTCAATTAGTACAATTTTCTCTAGGAGTTGTAATTTAAAGTTATGTAGGAGAGACTCAAGAAGTCCAAATTTGTATAAAATGTCACCCTTAGAAAAGTCTTTCCATGGCCATTTTTAAAACAAATGTTTACTTTGTGATGTCCAATGAGGAACAAGAATCCTGCTTAAAACAAAAACAAACTCTATCCTTTACCTGCATCCTAGTCCTTATTTCTCAAACCTTATTGCAGATGGCTCTTTTTTACCCCATTTATGTAGTAAATTTATTTGCAAGGAAGAAGTGATTTATAAACACTTGTTTTCCAACTTCCGTTTGTCCAAATGTTATAAAACATTCATTTCATGTTTCTATTCTGTCCATAGTCAACATCTTCCCCTCCTGGTCTCAGAGCAGTAAAATCTCTTCTTCATGGGAGCAGGCCTGTCATCATAATCTATCCTGCTTCTGAGAAAGTAGGACTGTGTCTTAGTTTGTTTTCTGCTGCTATACCAAAATACCTGAGGCAGGCTGATGTATAAAGAACAGAAATGTATTTGGCTTATAGTTCTGGAGACTGGGAGGTCCAAGAGCATGGTGGTGCCAACATCCAACAAGGGCCTTCGCACCGCTTCATCATATGGCAGAAGACAGATGAAAGAGGGCAAGATCAAGACTAAGAGGGCAAGAATGGATATCTTTGTAAAAAGCCCACCATCGTGATAACAAACCCACTTCCCCAGTAAATACACTAATCCATTCCTGAGACTAGAACCCTCGTGACCCTGTCACCTTTCATTATCCCCAACACAGTTGCCCTGGGGACTAAGCTTCCAAATCATGAATTTTGGTGGGGGGACATTCAAACCATAGCTGACTAGAAATAAAGACAACGTCCAGGGTGTTTGATCTTTCAGGGAATTTATCTCCTAAGGGCTCTTTCTAAAACAACCTTGCTTTCTAACCAGAAATCCAAAGAAAGCATTAGCCTGTCCCTAGTACTAACCTTGGTTTTGTCTGTTTTTAAATTGGAACATAAAATTTTTCCTCCCACCTCATTGAAGATTTCATGAAAAGTCAGGCATGGTGGTGCACACCATGCTGGGAGGCTGAGGCAGGAAGATCGCAAGTTCTAGCACAACCTGGGAAACTCAGCGACTTAGCTGAGTTAGGCCCTGTCTCAAAATTAAAAAATAAGAAAGGGTGACCTTGGAGACATAGCTCAGTGCAAAGATCCTGTGCACCATCTCCAGTAGCACCAGAAAAAGAAGGGGGGGAGGGGGAGGGGAAGGGGAAGGGGCAGAGAAAGGAAAAGGAGGGTGACATACCCAGAAATTGTGCTTTATTAATCCTCAAGGTGGATCCCCAAACCAACCTCACCCTAGCCATCACATGTTAAAACCAACAGCATTCTGATGCATAGTCCTTTATATGAGGCCTATGTTTTAATTTCTGGAAATCTCTGAGTTCTGAAATTTCACATTTCTGAGTCTGTTTTGTTTGTTTCTTTCCTATTCATTTTGGAAGAGCATTTAGTAGGTTCTACATGTACTTTAATTCTGAAACATTTTCTTGAATTTTTTGGAGAGGATGTGGGAGGTTAAGCCCAGGCCCTCCTGCACACGAGGCAAGCACTTTAGCGCTGTGTTACACCCCAGCCTCCCTCCTGCTTCCTTTTTCTCTGTTCTCTCTTTGTGAAACTCCTAAAATTCAGACGTCAACCTCTAATTTGCATATGTTTTTGACTCATATTGTTAGTCTTCTTGCCCTTTTATTCTGTTTGCTGGGATGTTTCCTTATCTCTGTCCTCTACTGAATTTTTTACTTTGCTCTCCGCTTTTCCTTTTCCAAGATACTCCTTTTGTTTTCTGAATGGTGCTATAGAGCATCCTGCTGTGGGTTTTGTTAAATGTTTTCTTCTGTTTCTTGCATCATCATGGCTTCCTGGCTTTTGTCTTTGTGACCTGCTGTTATATAAATGACCCAAAGGTGGCCCCATCGTGCTTTCTTTCTTCCTTCCCTTTCTTTCCTTCTTTCTTGCCTTTCATTCTTTCTTTCTTTTCACAGCAAGTTAAGAGCTTCAGCCCAAGGCCTATCAGCCATTGGGGAGCTCAATTTCTTACAAATCTTTAAATAAATCCTTATAGTCCTACTTTTAACCATCTAGAGTGTGCCAGCTTTGCATACCCTGCAAAAATGCACCCAACGTCTGTCAGCCATAGATAAGATAAACCTAAAGACCCTAAAGCTGCTGTAGTGGAGAGCGCTCTGATCCAGAACCTTCCCGTCTTGCTGCTGAGTGATGTCACCTCCACACATAAACCCAAATGCCCCGGGAGATTCCCCGCTCTCCGTTTCTTCAGAGTGGTGATGTATGCCACGGCTGTCCCTGCAAGATCTCCTGCTGAAGTGTATATTGCCTTTCATGGGCTCCTGTCCCAAACTCTGCTACAGAAAGCCTGTTGTATGATACTGCCGTGTCGCGGCCCTGTCTCTTTCTCGATTAGCCTCAACTCCTCCAATTCACCACATCTATGCATAAGATACTGGCTCCTCTCAAAAGCTAGGCCGTCCACTCACATGAGGCTGACCGGAAAGCTCTGGGTGTGGGCCGGCTTTGTCCACTATGAACTTCCTTGAGATAATCTGGTGGGAATTGGGCTCTCAGCTGCCTGAATCTGTAGATCTTGGCTCTTGGTGGTTTGTTGTACAGAAAATCTCCCAGACTCCTTCCCGAGGGTCCAACCCTGGTTGCCACTCTAGATGTCAGTGGAGAAAAGGACTCTACCCTTGAAGGTGAGAGGGGTACAGCGGGGCAGCCCATCGGCGTGAGTCTGGGTTCCCACACCCCTCAGGCTAGTCCCCAGACCCAGCTGGACCGGGAGATCTCAGGCCTAGAAGATGCGGGTACTATTTGGAAAACAAGGGCTCAAATAAACATTCGGCCCAGCCCTGCCCAGGTGTTTGCTTGTTCATAGACGGACATGGCAAACTTTTTCTATAAAGGTCCAGATACTGACTATTGTAGGCTCTGCAGCCACTTGGTCAACATCATAACTACTCAACTGTGCCACTGTAGCACAAAAGCAACCACTGATAATACGCAAATCCAGGAGGAGAGCTGTGTTCAAAAAAATGTATTTATAGAGGCTATAATCAGAATATTATATCATTTTCACATGTCATGAAAATTATTCTTCTTTGAATTTTTTTCACTTCTTTTAATTTTTTTGTTGTTCTAAGATGTTAAATTCTTAGATCATTGGCTGTACAAAAATAGGTGGCAAACTGCACATGGCCCAGGAGGAGTAGTTTACAAATGCCTATCCTACAATATTATTGCAAGGAGTTTATTGTCAAAGGCCTCAAGGGGTTAGGGATTTAGCTCAGTGATTAGAGTGCCTGCCTAGCAAGTGCAAGGCCCTGAGTTCGATCCCCAGCACCTAAAAAAACAAAACAAGGCCTCGAAACCTTTCTGAAGTTTCCCAGCAAGGCCTCCCAGCACTTTCTTTTCTTTTTTTTTTTTTTTTTTTTTGTCTCTAGGTAGAAGGGTTACAGGTTTTTCTTCCTTCGCGAAGCCGCCTCCGTGTACCATGGAAATTTAGACATTTATGGATTGCCTTGGAATGGAAAAGGTGGTGAGAGCAAATCCGAGAGTTCCTGCCAAGTTCTGTGATGGATGGAACAAGCTGTTGATTGTTCTTTTTCCCTGGATTTTAACCAAGGTGATAAAACGACTCCAGTGGGAGGAGACATCTGGAAAGGGAGCCTCTCAGGTAGAACTTTGACTCCTAACCTTGAGTTTATCCAAGTCAGGGCCTCTATGCCCACAAAAAATATATATACATGTATTTTTTTTTCCATAGACCAGTCCCTGTCTAGTCACAGTTTTCAAACATTCGGAGAGAAAATCTCCACCTTTTCCTAGACAGAAGGGCAGAATGCTGATTTGGAATAGAAAAGAGCTGCTTCTGCCACTTGCAAATGTATATTCGGGGGCAAGTCTTCTCTTCTAGCTGAGCCTCAATTTTTTTATCTCTTAAATAGGTGATAAGAGTCCTAAACACCAAGTAGCAAAATGTGGAATTTGTTCAGATTGATAAAATAACAGAAAAGGCCCCTGGAGGGTTGGCTCAGTGGCAGAACATGTGCCCAGTATGTACAAAGCCATAGTTTGAGCCCCAGCAACACAAAATAAATATGCCAAAAAAAAAAAAATGGAGAAAAATCTCAAGTCCTTGTTACATCAAGAGTGCTTAGCAAATGGCAGACATTACCATTCTAATTTCTCCAGACAAGGAAACCAGAGAGGTTAAGGCAGCAGACAAAAGGCACACAGCTCATTTCAGGTGAAAGCAAGAATTACTTTCTAATATTCTTCCTTCTTCTCTGTACTCCTCAAAGAGGAGGACTTTGTTCTTTTCTGCTGCATGCGACATGCTAAGGTAGGGAAGGTATCAGCGCTGTGGAATATTAGGGGATAAAGGTCCTCCTGTCTCTGAGCCCCCATCTCTCCCTGCAGACCTGCCTTTCTCAAGGTCAGACACCAGGCTGGGCTGACCTCTGCAGCTTTGGTAAAGGGGGAACGCATAGGCTCCACCCCTTCCCTCCCACCACTGATCCTCGTCACCCGCCCCAGCTCTCAGCCTCCCCACCGCTCTCCTGCCCTGAGCCGGGCTGCTGGCCTGGACAGTTACAAAGATTCTTTGTAACGTGTTTACATGAGGACGGGTAAGAGCCGGGGCCTGGCTGTACTCTAACCACATGGATCCACCAGCCCTGTTTGCACAAGGAGAAAGGCAGCCAGGGCAGATGACCTTGTTGCGTGGGGACCAGGATGAAACTCATGGCCAGACGCCAGGGCCGTCTTGTTTCTGGGCTGCACCACACAGAAGTGGTGCAGAGCAGCCCCTGGGACCAGGGAGGCCTGTTTACACTGCCGGGTGAGAGATGTTTGCACAGGGCGGGCGTTAGCAGCAGCCATCTGGCTGTTCTCTGTCAGAGCATGGAGCAGCTGCAGGTCAAGAACGCTCTGTGCTCCGGGACTCCCTGCGAGGCGGGCCCCCTGCCCAGCAGCTCTCTGAGATGATCAGCTCTGCTTTGGGAATGAATGTTGAAAATTTTGAAGAAATTGCTAAAACATGTCTATTTATATGTTTTTCCTATTAAATTCATACCTAAACAGAAACAGGATATGTAGGATGGTTTTCCCCAGTTTTATTTTGCAAGATGATGAAAAAGGCAGTTTTCTGTGCTTAAAGAATGGTCATGTGCACTGGGGATGTAGCTCAGGAGTAGAGCACTTACCTAACATGCATGAGGCCCCAGGTTACATCCCAGCAAAGGAAGAGAGAAGGAGAGAAAGAGAGAGAGAGAGAGAAAGGAGAAAGACCAGAGGGGAGAGGGAGGGAGGGAGGGAGAGAAGGAAAGGGAGGGGAGAGAAGGGGAAGGGAAAGAGAGGGAAAGAGGACAGTGATAGTTGGCAGCTTTAAAATACTTGGCAGTTTGTGAAGCATTGCCATATTAATAATATCACATGATCCTCCCAACAGGTGGG
Organism: Hystrix cristata; assembly: GCA_004026905.1. Taxonomy (NCBI): domain Eukaryota; kingdom Metazoa; phylum Chordata; class Mammalia; order Rodentia; family Hystricidae; genus Hystrix; species Hystrix cristata. The sequence goes on from PVJO010028484.1 coordinate 9,922, forward strand.
TGGGAAGCTATCACAAGAATCATCTCTGTTTTACAGATGAGGAGTTCAGACTTGGAGAGTTCAAATCAGTCGCACAAAACCACACATCCAACAAGAAGCGAAGGCCAGGGAGTGTTTCCAGATATTATGCTTGGTCCACTCTGCTGCTCTTCCTCCTCATTTAGCTATGAAGTGAGGCAAGCAGAGAGCCCATCCAGTGTGTACTCACCTTGCAGATGATTCCCAGGAGAGAGCCTTACATCTCAGGGACATGACGGAAGCCACAATGGTGAGCTAGCCGGGTGTGGTGGCACCCACCTGTAATCCCGGCACTTGGGAGGTTGAGGCAGGAGGATTGAAGCTAGCCTGGCCTACACAGTGAGTTTGAGGCCAGCCTGAACTACAAAGCGAGACCCTGTCTCAAAAAAAAAAAAAAAAGTGAGCTATAACAGCTCTCTTAGGGTCCTGGAGTCTGGCACAGGTACCATTAATCTCACTGTGAGCAAACCAATGACCCCAGCTGAGAGGACCCAAGAGGACGTCTTCTCCCTCTGAGTCACCTCTCTGCAGTCTAGCCACAGTGCCTTCTCCTTCCTGTGCTTAAAATTTAAGAACATGAGAAATAGAACCTGGACCAAAAGACCATGATTCTCCAAGTCTAATATCCTGTCACTAAAAGCAAGCACCAGTCAGCACATGCTGCAATCCAAGCACTCTGGGAGGCTGAGGCAAGAGCATCACAAGTTCAAGCCCTAATGACTTAGCAAGATCCTGTCTTAAAATTTTAATAAAGGGCTCCAAAGGCCCTGGGTTCAATCCCCACTACCACAAAAACAAACAAACAAACAAATAATTAGAAGCACCAGAGATATGTTTGTAACCGTGTACATAATATCCTCAAAAAACTAAAAAGTATCCCAGAAACAGCGAGGCTTCTTATTACAATCAGTTAGAAATCCATGAGCTACATTCATCAGATTCAGTGCCACTCAGCTTCAAAGAACTTCAGACTGATAAATTACATCCTTTTTTTTTTTTTTGATACTGGAGATTGAATCCAGGGCCTCGCACGTGCAAGGTGCTAAGCAAGTGCTTTACCACTAAGCTGCATCCCTTGTCCTGAATGATGCAATTTGAGGGATCATCTAGTCTGCCTTTTGTTCCAATACAGCATCCCAACAAAAGGCTCTCCACCCTCACTTTGGCCATCCTTGAGACCGTCCTTTCCTGAAGCAAAGCCTTTTCTTACATTTTATAAAGATTTCCTTACCACAAGCCAAGAATCCATGTCACTAATAATTCCCACATGGTGATTTTACTTTGTCTGCCGGAATCACAAAGAAGTCTATTTCTTTTTTCCACGCATAGAACCAAGAGTCGTGCTCTCTTAGGAAATGAATTATTCACCCACTTCAAATTCATATGTTTAAGTCCTAACCCCAGAGCTTCAAAAATGTGTATGTAGAAGGCATTTAAAGAGATCATTAAATTAAAAGCATATCCTTAGGGTGGGCCCTAGCCCAATATGTCTGGTGTCCTTACAAGAAGAGATTAAAACACAGCCATACAGAGGAAAGACCACATGGAGACACAGAGGAAAGGTGGTTAAGGAGAAAGGTCCCAGATAGGACTGAACCACTAACGCTTTCATCTTGGTGTTTTAGCCTCTAGAATTGTGGCAAAGTAAATTTGTTGTTCAAGCTGCACAGTCTAGGGTACTTGTTATAGCCACTGTTGGAAACTACCCAGGGGCATTCCCAGTCTTCTCAGCCTAAACACATACTGCTCTTCTTGCTGAGCCCCAGAGGAGAAGGCTTTTTTGCCCTTCCCTGTGTTGGCAGCTATTATGGTTTAGATCTAAAATGGATCCAACAGGTTCATGTGTTTGGAAGGCGATTGGATTATAAGGGGGCTACTGCTGACTTGCTATTAGGAGGCGGCGTCTGGCTGGAAAATGCAGGTCACTGGGGGGATGATCTGGAGGAGTATGTCTCCTTCCCAGCCTCCTGCCTTTCCTGCTTCCTGGCCACCACAACATGCGAAGCTTTCCTCCACCCAGGCCCTTCCACCATTCCTTCCTGCCTTGGACCCAGCCAACCATGTACTGAAAATGTGAGTCAAAATAAACCTCTCCTCCTTTAAATTATGGATGCTGGGGATTTTGTCCCAGTAGCAAGAAAGTGACCAAGACACAAGATCTGCTCCCAATTTGTTCCATGGTCTGGCAGGGGAAGCCCTGTGCCCAGGTGGTCTGACCTCAAAGTCCCACAGCAGGACCAGATTCTGTGCTGTTCTCCACGAACTCCAAGATTTCTTTAACTTCTGCTGACTCATCCTCTTGGCTCATATGAACTTTAGAGTCTTAATTTGTTTTCTTCTGCTATAAAAAAATCCCTGAGACCAAGTTAATTTATAAAGAGTTGGAGTTTGTCTTTCAGTAGTGGAGGTGGCATCATCATCTGTTCGGCACCTGGAAGGGCCTTGTGCTGCATCACAACATGGTAGAAGGCAAGCACCTTACTGTTTTCTGCATAGAGCAGTATCACCAAATATTTGTCCTTCATACTGTGCTTGGGCTTCTTCATTCTAATGTTCTAAGATTTAACGATTAAGCCTGTTTTACCCAGTCACACCATCTATAATTTTTCAGATTTGCAAGTCTTAAATACGTACTCCCTTAGACTTCCAGTTTGGGCCATATGGCAGATAGATGATCAGAGAAACCTTCCCCGTAAAGAACACTGAAAAGTACTGGGATAAGTGCAAACATTGTCTCTCTGTAATTCATGAACGAGCTGGTAGGAAAGTAAGGGAATTCCTCACAGACCATAAATGACAAGAAAGCAACAATCCAGGGTGATAAGCATGGCTGAGGGTACTTTGACCCGGGTTTTCCACACATCTCTGGTATCTGGAGCATGGATTTCACCAGGCCATGTATGAGGGGTACAGAAGACAAAGCCAAGAACTTGAACTGAGTCTTCTGCCTAAATCCAGAAGCCTGAATGGGCAATACTCTTCAGGTGAATTAGAATAATTCCTGAAGAGAAAGAAGACGGGCACATATGCTTGTCTGGAACTTTTTTGAGCCGCAACACCAGCCTTACCAAGGTTTGAGGCCCCAAATCACATGATCTGCATAGCCCAAAAGATCTCTAGCTAAATTTAGCTCGTAGTGACCCTGACCTGCATGTCCCTGGGTGCACGATAGAATCAAACAGATTCTCTCTGTGGAACCCCAGAGAGAGGACCTCAGGAAACTCTTGAGGGAAAAGTCATTTGATACATGAGGAAACATACCCCACAGTTGCCTTGGCTGGGCTCAGACTTTCAGTCCTTCTGCCTCAGTCTCCCAGAGTACTGGGATTACAGGTCTGAACCACCACAGCTGGCTCCTCCACCAGCTTTGGCAAAATGAAGGAAAAGCTGAGAACTTGTGGTTCGTGGGATGCCTTTCAGGAACTTGAGTTTGTTCAAGGCAACCCGCCAGGGTTTAAGCACGCTATCTCTTTGTAATCGTAAATCATTATGTTTTATGATTCTTTCAACACTTTTACCTTTGAGTTCTTTCAAAACTCTTGGGTGGATGCCACCTAACCTCGTTAACTAAACTTGTTTGCCAGTAGGTGTAGAACTTTGGGGTTAGGAGACTATTTCCTGTAGTCCCTGTAACCATTTGTGGGACCTGCGACCACATTTCTCAGAATCTATCCTTAGGAAATGGTCAGAGATGTCTAGGAATTATGTACAGACATGTTGCTTTTCTCATAGTACCGTTATGAAATTGTTTCATTTCATTGCTTACAGAATTATTACCTCTTTTCCCCCAAATGGATGTAAGCACCATCATTTCCTCTGCTAATTAATATGACAAGAATATTGATAATGATCAAATGACAGGCCACATGTACTGTATGCCAAGCACTTTGCTTCATACTTTATACACATTATGTCATTTGATTCTCAGAAGGCCTTACGAGGCCAGTATACTGGTCACCATTAATGGTGATTGTTGATGATTAATTATCCTCTTTAAAAATGAAGAAACTGAAGGTGTACAGAGGGTGTTAAAAGGCCCCCTATTGCATGACTACTTAGCGGTGGAGCTGAGACTGGAACCTAGCTCCATCGACTCTGACTCTTACGCTCTGAATAAGTGCACTCCGCCTGGTGTATGGTGAAGTTTAAGGGACTCCAAGGCAGTCAATTAAGTCATTCCAAGGAATAGGTAGTGTCTCTGAGAAGAGATCCTAGATGCTTATCTAGTGTGGCAGACAGGTTGGTTAATCTACTTCAATCTGTGTCCCTAGCCCTACTGATCTCAGCCATCATGCCTTTGCCCTGCTGGCAGAACCCTGATTCTGTTCAGGATCCCACTTTCTATATAGCTTACAAGTACCCTGTCCCAGTCGGTCAATCTTTATAAGCCTCAGCCTATCTTGGTTAACCCCTCCTCCTCCATGAATTGATAGCTCTTGGCGTGGGCATGTAACACTATTCTAGCTAAAGAGATGGGGAAGTCTACTAGAAATAGGGATAGGTGGTCAGCAGGAAATTAGGAGATTTTTCTTAGCTCCTAGAAGGGAACATGGTAGGGAAAACAGGTGAATCCTTTTATATCCATAGACATGGCTGTATGAGGAGGAGCTAACTGAAACTATGGCAGCCTTCTTGGGAACATGAGCAGCAACAGCCAAAAGCATTTGTAGTGTGAGTTGCACATTTTTCTCACTTGTCCTGCAATTTTAAAATTTAATTCAGTCTCTCCCACAAACTTGTCTTGAAATATAGAGGACAGTCACAACCATTGAAGCTTGCGGTCACCCATGCACGAGGTGGAGCTTTATCCTGCAAGGTAAAAGTGAGGTCTGTGACTGTCGTAGGTTGGGAAAGTACCTCAAAGGCAAACTCTAAAAACTCCTTTAAAATTACTATAATAGTATATGCCACAGAGCAAAGCACAGAACCTTATAACTAGCTCGTTTGTGGAAAGATACTCTTTGTCCACAGGCCAAGTGTTTGAAAATACCACCCACTCACCTGGCATCGCTCTGCAGGACCCTGGGAGAAGCTCCCCGGGGCAGGTTTGAGAAACCAGCCACCCATGGTTTCACTTTGATCTTTGTCTGTCTACAGCCTTCCTTCAGCTCCTCTGCCACAGACATATAATTCTAAGTATTATTGCTTGGTAATAACTATAATTACTAAATGGACTGCCCAAGATGGAAAACAGGAGAAATCGAACGCTCATACGGACTGGTATCTGAGCTACAAAATGTGTTTGTATCAGGAAAAGCCTGAACTCCCCTCTCGTCGCTCGCCGAATTAACTGGGAATGAACAAACCAAGCATAGATATACTTCACGGGTGAAGGATTGACTGAGGCGAAGGCTAAGACCAGAGATTCGGTAACCGAGATGCAAAGTCCTCCCGCGTTCCTAGAGAGTACCCGGAAGCGCAGCGCGGTCCCGGAAGGCGAGGTGCTGACATACTTCCTGCCTTTGTGACTCATTGTGCCTGTGTCGAGGCGTCGGGAGGGCCTAGGTCCGTTTGCAGTGCCCTTCGGCCGGCCTGAGCCCTAGAGTCAGCTCCTTTTTCTCGCCCAACACCCCCAGGCCGCTCCCGGGGCTCACGGTGAGACTTGGGGCTGGCCTCAGGGGAGGGCAGGCGGGCGGGCGGGCCGGCCACAGTGGTGTGTGCGTGAGGGTGGGCTCTGCAGCTGTGGCCCCGGGGACGCCGCTGCAGGTGGCTCCGGCGGAGTGCGAAGCGAGCCCCTGCTCTTTCCTCTTCCCTAGGCCCGGCAGTAGAAAACGCCGTCTCCCCAGGAGAACCCCGCTCACTCCTGTCCCCGGGTCCAAGCGGGGAGGGGGCGAGGGTCTCAGCGGATCCCCGTTGCTCAGAGACGTGGGGAGAAATTGTTTGCTGCCCCTTCCGGCTTCATCATCTGCAGTGTTGCCATTGCCATTTGACGTTTCTGAGAATGGGGTCGCTAGCGAACTGACCCTTGTCTGCTTTTTCTGCTCTCCAGTCGTCGCCATTTGCTTTGATTCTGGTGAGAGGTGTTTTTTATCCGCTCCCCCCTCCCCGGGCCCTTGAGAAGCTCGAGGTGAAAAATGCGGAAGGCGAGAGATGGACACGTTTTGAGGTGCCTCCGCATGGTTCCAGATCACTAGCTTTTCCTCCCCCCAACTTTGATCTGTGATTAAAGAGTATTTGAAGCCTGGTCATAGCGCCTAAAGATCTGGTAGAGTTTATTGCCGCCCCCTCCCCTTTTAGTTTTATAGAATGTCTTGAACGCTTCTAAAAATTAGAGGTCCGGGTGATCCGGTGAATTTTTTTTTTTTCAGTTCACCCGGCTTGACTTGGGGGGGGTGAGGAGTGGACGGCATTTGTAGAAATTGCACTGGGTCATTAAGAGACAGATTAGCTAAGTGACCTTGGACAGGACACGAACTCTCAATTTTGTTATCTATAAAATGATTTTTCTCAAAGGCCCTTTCAACTTTCAAATGACTTGATTTGGTTAACATAAATGAAAAAATTCAGCTACAGTTCAACCTGACACTCCCCCCTCCCTTTCCCGCAGTGCCTGGCCCTTTCAACTTTCAAATGACTTGATTTGGTTAACATAAATGAAAAAATTCAGCTACAGTTCAACCTGACACTCCCCCCTCCCTTTCCCGCAGTGCCTTCGTACACAAAAAGATACTTTCATTATAGAGAGTGGCTGTTACATGGCCTGGGACCAAAGAAAGCATTTATTGTACGGGCCAGGCCTAGGCAGATTGGAGGCGGTCAATAAATACTTGTTGAATTGTGGAGAATTCATTGTAACCACATCAACAAAGCCCTATTACTGTATATGCTGGGCGAATGTGGAGAAATAACTATTAGATAAGGAACCATAAGATTTGCCCCGGAATGTTTCTCCAGATTTTATCCTCTCTGAATTATAAGCCAGAATTTCTCGTTTATTATTTCAGGCAATTTTTACCAATCTTAAAGTACAAACAAGGCAGCTAGCTACTTAATACCATCATCTTTTGGTGATTCTGTACTTGATTGAAGTGGTTACATTTTTTTCAGTGTGTTATATTGTATCTAAATACAAATAGATTAATAATGGAAAATGGCATTTTTTAGTTCTGTGGTAATATCAATATTCTTTGAGTAGCTCGCTGTATTTTAAGTATGGCTTTAAGTATTTTATATTTTTTAACACATGAGGGTGGAGCAAAAATATATTTAAACTTTTCAAGGGTATGCCCTGAAAAAGATACTGAGCCATCAGGAAAACCAACTTTGAAATAAACTGAGCTTGTAACGCCAAAATATCATTGATTTTCATCCTTGATGAGAACTGTTTACTGGGGGTAATCTAAAGTGGATGATATGTTAAAATGTTTTTCATCTCAGAGAGACCGCAAAAGTAGTTTTCTATTTCTGTTTTTCCACCTTTGGTCTTCCTCTATTTGATAAAAGATCCTGAATGACAGACCAGGTTAAGTAACTTACCCGGAGATGTGTAATTTATTTGTGGGAGGCTACAATTCACTGTTCCAGCCTATGCTGCTTTCACTGGTACAGGATTTCTCCCGCTGTTAATCTTTTAAGTGGACTGAAAGTTAGAATATACAGTTAGCTCTCTTGTTTATTTTGAAAATTGAAACTGTTCTCCAGTGCCTGCTAGATGGCAGGCACTATTTTGAGTGCTTTTTGTATGTTAACTCATTTAATCTTTACAACAACTGTATGGGGCAAATACTGTTTTTGCGTTCTCATTATACAACTTACGGCATAGAGTAGTTGACTTGCCTGAAGTCACCAGCTAGTAAGTGGTAGAACAGCTTTAATGCTAAAGGAAACTCTTCCAAATATCCCTTAGAACAAATTTGAGGGCAAGATGGAATGCAAAATAAATGAGAAAAAAAATAGTAGCGTTGTAAATTCAGTCAAGTACTTTAAAAAAAAAAAAAAAAAAAACTAATGCTTGTAAGGAATCTTGGTAAATGGCCTAAGTATACTGAAACATAACAATACTTAAGGCAAGAGAAGGCAAGAAAAATCAAATTACAGAGAAAGAAGCAACTTAAGAAACTACATGGCAGGGGCTGGGGATTTAGCTCAGTGATTAGAGTGCTTGCCTTGCAAGCACAAGGGCCTGAGTTCGATCCCC
>PVJO010028485.1:0-18075 GCA_004026905.1 Hystrix cristata
TATCAGATTTTAACTGATGGGTTGATGGACTGGGTAATATTGCTGAGAAATGTGATGAGGAAATTGGACTAAAAGTACCTAGTGGGAACCATTGTCCTGATCTCAATATGATGAAATTGATTGACCAATTACAGATGTGTGATCTGGAAGCATTTATTTTCTATTTGGAAATGTTCTGAGTGTTTTGATCATATTTTTCTCACGTGTCTGATAAATAGGAAGATTTCTATTCAGCATTCTTGAAGAAGACACCACATAAGTCTAAAGGGACCAAATCAGTAGAACATACATCCCATATTGCAACCGTAGCCTTTCGCCTAAGTACTAATCCTAAACCTGGTCCAAAGTTATTTTTGGAAGATCACGGTTAGATAAAGATGTGCAGAACAGCTTGAGAAAACCATGGGAAGTAGAGCTATTTATAAAAATTCATTAAGAATTAAAAAAATAACTTAAAATAGAACCCAGAGCAGAACCAGGAGAGTTAACACTTCCTTAGAGACTACAGTTCCTAACTTGTTCTCCTACGACAGTTGAGGAGCTGGAAATTTATGTCAGATGTACATTTGAAATAACAGGAAAATGAAGCGTTGGACATAGTTTGCCGCTTGATAACCCGAGTAGCGAGATTGAGGGCACTTGGGGCTTGAAAGTGGAATTCTAATACGAGATATGCAGTGGAGTTGTGCAGCATATATTGACAACTTTGTTAGAATATCGTACCTATACTCTGTCATTAAAATACTGGTACCATTACATGTATATTCATTTATATTTTTAATAATACTAATTTTATGTTCTTAAGTAAATTAGTATCCAAACAAATTTTACAGTGCACTTCAGGAGATATTTTGAAGGTAACAATTTGTTGAATGAAGAAGAGAAGAATCACAGTTCTCATCATCTCCCTTCTGATTAGCATGGCAAAGACAAGAAATATGCTATTAGTTAGAAGTTACTACACGGTGTAAACTGGTTTTGCTCAGTAGGGAGAGTGTCCCAGAACCTCCAACTTCTGAACCTCTCAGCGTGTTGACATCACCGAAAACAAGGCCTCAACCCAGGAAGATACCGGAATCCACCCTCTCAGAGGAAGACAATGTTACTTGGATATATTATACAAGAACGTAAATGTATAACATGTAATTTTTAAGCCTCCAATAGCACTTTAGGCTAGTTCTTTTTTGACAGCTATCTTTTGGTGGTCCTTTTCTGGAAGCACACTTATTTTCTTAATATAAAATTCTTGTTGACAGAAGTCAATTGAAGATTTCCTTTATTTCAAATTTATAAGCCATAATAATACTGTGAAGCTAACTACAGGAAATTTTACGTAAAAATTAAAAATTACATGCCCACATTGGAAAAACGCATTTATTGAAAACATATTAATGACATATTATTAAAGAAAGATTTCACTTAGAAGCGGAATACAGTACAGGATTAAACACCAAAAACAATTTTCCTGCTCATTGTACTTGCACTATTACCTTAATATAATTCAAAAATATTTCTTTATGAATACAGTTAAATTTATGCTATATTTTACTTTTTGAAATATTTATTAACGAATTTTTTAAAAGAACTAATTTCAGGCTCCACTAATGCATTAGAACTGTTAGCGAATAAATATTTCAAAAAATCACACCATTTAAATAACTTAGAGACCTCTTGTACAATGTTTGGAAGATAAATTACAACTAGTTACTCTCGTTGTCTTTTCACTTTAGTACCAATATCACATGGTATCATGTATTACAGTACTTGCATGTAAAACTTTTAGTGGAGGAAAATTGCAAATTTTTTAGTGTAAGACCTGTGTCTGCTATCTTTGAAATGATGTACCTGGAAGGGACATAAGATCTAATAGTGCTCAAAGACTTTCGAATAAATGATTGGATACATGATTCTGGTCCAATTCGTATTACACACTACTCAACTTCTGAAACTCTATGCTGCATTAAAAGTGATATCCTTTTATCCACGGCTATTGTCAACACACTTTTTGGTTTGCCAGTTGGTCACTTCTGTGGTTTTGCTTTACAGATTCATTTGCCTCTGTGGTCAGTCTCAAGCTTTCAGTTAACTGGCACGCAGACATAATAAGTGAAAATGAAGACTAAGCAAGTGTACAGTATCCAAGTTTTGAATTTTAGCCGCTCTCCACAGTGAATGATACTTTTCTGTGATTTCCTCTAACACCCTCTCTCTGGGCAGTCAAAAAGATGTTTGTTTTTTTTTTTTTTTTAAAAAAAGATGTTTTTAAAACCATGCCCTGAAGAGTGATCCTTCCATCACACAGTAATGTTCTCCTTTTGTGAAAACTTACAGCATTAGTACTGTGTAGTTTTTGTTTTCATGTCTATTGCTCAACATTTCTTTAACTCTGTTACACTGTTTAAATGTTCCTATATTTGCACCTTGTCTTCCTTGACTAGAAGATAAATCCTGTAAGGAAAGCAACTTTGAACTATTTCCTACAATATCTACAATTTAAATACAGTATTAGTAAAATGTATAAATCAGAATATGAAGTACATACAGTTTTACAAACTGACAATTTGGAGGACTAACCTAACTATATTTATATGCACAGTCATCACATCTAGATATAAAAAATCTAGGAAATGCCCTTTATTTTGCAAACTCAGATTTTAAAATAAATACTTACTAAAAACACGATTATTGGAGATATAAATATTATTTTGCCTCTCTGACTCATTCTTCCGGGAGGATTCAGCATTTTTTTGATAAGGAATCTGTAATATATTTTCTGTGCCTATGAATGCAGCAACTCTGGGCAGGGGCAGTGAAAACAGCGTTTCCTCTTACCAACACTAGTCTGCAAAAGATGAAATTCGGCATTACAGTTACTTGAAGGAAAATAATTTATAGCGTATTACGAAGTGTTTTGTTTCATTGGTTATTACCTCAATATGGAATATAGTGAATATGTATGTCATCTTCTTAGCGTAGTTTTTATTGTTTTGAAGTATATGCCAGTGGCACTCCTAATAGTCACATCATCGGTGTGGCACACTGCTGTCCACATTCCTGCCCCTGAAGTCCATTTCTGCCCAAATCTAGGTAACACACTTACCGCTTCACTACTAGCATGTATAGTATATATTTTCCATAAGTTGTAATTAAGAAGCCGTTTTTGCACTCTAACAAGAGTGATGTATTAAACATTTCCTACACATGGTGCTTACTAAAAATCTTTATCACCTGTGTTTTTATCTTTGTTACAGCAGGCCAAAGAATCTGTTAATATATTTGATAACACAATTATACTATTGATGGAATTAAAATCATTTAGTTTTATTTTCTTGCTGAAAATTTTATACATGAATGAAAAATGCTTGAACAATGTCTTTCATGCTCAAAAACCAAAGATAAACTATATACTAAATGTAAAGACATTCTTTAAAGAAAATCCTAAGCCATGAACAAAAATTGCAAAACATAGAGGCTCTATTCTCATATTTGGGGGGACAAAATACACTTTATAGCTCCTTATTCCAAGACTAAAGCAATACATCAGCCCCTCCTTTTGGCCTTAGATTTCACAATTTCACCAAGATTTTGAACAATAATTCTGATTTCCCGTGTGTGATTTCTGTAATATCTATAGTTTTAGCAAAAGGTTTTATTTCTGAAAACTTCTGTATCTACTAAGTTTACTATCATATTAATGAGCTATATAATACATGTACTTTGTAAAGGATGAATAAATTTATATTTCATATATACCTCTAGACATTATAGTTTTAAGTGAAATCCCATGTGAATCAGACCAATCAGCATATAAATTGGATAGTTATTGTTGACTTTCTAGTATAAAATCCAGCATTTTAATTATATTTTTGTTGGGGAACATTTTCTTAATTTGGGCTATTATCAAATAACTTGTTTTGGGTTATATAGCGATATAGTCAGAAATAAAATGCATTGTCTACTTTTGACTTCTTACCAAGAATTTAGGAAACTGTCTATCATTGCCTTTAGTTTGTAAAATTAATGTATGTCTATCCTTGTGGGAAAAAAAAAAAAAACCTTTAGAAACTTAACTTCTCATTTTAACCTATTCATTATAACATTATTAGCACTTTAACTCATGCTGCAAGAAAAAAAGCCATGACGTATCGACTGACTAGTAAAAGCAGGCCAATAAAAGGTGGAGGGCACACTTGCTTTCCCAACACTTAGGAGACTGAGGGAGAAAGAGCAGGAATTCCGGAAAGCCTGGGCTGCATGGAGAGCTCAAGGCCTGCTTCACTGACAGAGCAAAACCCTATCTGAAAAACTAAAATAAAACTTCTTGATTGAATTGTTACTCCAAAAATATGAATAAATACATGAAACATATGGTCTTGTTCATGCCAATTTTCTGTATCTTCTCCAAAATTTTATTTTCTGGATTGGAACTATTCTGTTTTTATACTTACTCAGTTTCTCTTTGATTATATTGTAAATTGTATAATCTTTGAGAAAGCCTTCACAAGAAATTAAGTTATTGCCTCCTAAACATAAAAGGAAATACAGAACATGGACTGTCCCAATTCAAGAGTCATTTCTGTGACCACTGCTAAGTTACTGTCTCCTGAATATTTATCTGTTCTCTGTCATGCAGATTAAGCATCAGTAATTTAAAGGATCAATTAGGTGGTTTCCTTAGTCCTTCATTCCTGAAAGCTGTTTTAAGATGATATTTGAAGGAACCATTCTGTTTTTGTTTTCAATTGATTTAATTGTGAAAACAGAATTTTATAGCATATATGAGTTTCCAAAAGATAGGATGGCCATGACATCATAGACTATAGGCTAAATTTAAAATTAATTGTACAATTTAGCCTGTTTTATTTCATTTTCCCCACATTATAAATCATAGAAGAGGACAAATTGTGGATATTATAATTTCATTGCCTGAGAAAGACATCCTGCTTCATTAAAATTCCTGGTTCTCTCAGAAAGGGCACTTTTAATTGACATAATCCTTACCGTTTACGAAGTTTTTCAAATATTCCTTGCATTGATGAGTGCAAGGACAGAAAAGGTTGAGGCTTGGAATGTTTCATTTCTTTCAGCTCTGCTCCATCACTAAGAATTTCATCTCAAACATTGTTAGACTTGTTTGCTGTCAGCCAGTTTCCAGTGTCTGTCTTTGTTTTAGTTGTTGACACCGACTTGTTGAGTTATAAAGACACACAGTTAAACTCTAGGAGACTCTTTAGGGGAAACCAGACTGCATTTCTGGACTGCTTTCATCGGTATGAATATGTCATACTGTTGATGTTACCAATTTCATGGAATTCCCACTCAAGGCATACGATTGATTTTTCTTTCCCCTGAAAACACTCCACTCCCTTGCTTAACAGCTTTAAACTCTTCACCACTTAAACTCTTCACCTCACGGGGAGTCTATACCCGATTCTCCTCACTTCCACAGAGTAACGGTGAACCCATCTTTGGTCAACATACTGTCACTCATCTTTGATCTATCTCAGCTATTAGTTTTAACTTTGGGGTTTGTTGTACTTGAAACACCGTTAGCTAAAATAGCCTTTGGTCTTTTAGCATGCCCTGCATAATGCTTGCTAGCTTATATTCATGGACACATTTTGAATTCCTCTTCATTCTTTTCTCTCACAGCAAGTTGAAAGCTGTCTTGACAGTTTTGACTCCTGCGCAGTTAAACATCTGCTGATTGTAGGACTCAAGCTTGGAGACTAGGCTAGCCGTTCTTAAAGTGCTGGTATGTGAACTTCGTATGAGGAATATGATCGGATGAGATGTGTGTATGCAGTGAGGTCAGGGGATTACTTCCTTCGGTGAGGAAGTCTGACCCAAAAAATAACCAGCTAAATTTGGTGAACTGTGATGTTGGCGTCTATTTTCCTGCAATCTCCTTATCTTATCACAGACATGTAGCAGTCATTGAATCGACGCGGGACCTCAGGGCATCACTAGACAGAGTAGCTCTGAATGACCGACCTTAGGAATATTTGCTGCAAAACTATGTGTTGTATATATAAATGTTTATTTTATTTCTTTTTTTCAGCTTGGCCTTTTATCTTATTACACAAATAAAGGGGGACTTGGTTAATTGAAGATTTCAATTAGATCTGTGTTAAATGCACTTTTCCCCCAAAACAAGGAAGAACTAAGGCATAAATAAATTCACTCTAGATGAATAGGTATTATACTACATTTTCTAAAAAAACTTTTTGCATCGAGATGATTAGTAAAACTGTGTTACTCATATAAGAGAAGGTGTATGACATTTAATTTTGTATCTGATTTATTTCACTGGACATTATAGTCTCAAGGTGTTTCCATTTTCCTGCAAATGACTCACGTGTATCTTTCTTTATGACAGTGTGTAAAAACCACATTTTGTGTATCCATTCATTTGTTGTTGGACATATAGGCCACTTCCAAGAATTAGCTATTATAAATTGTGCTGCTATGAACATGGGTGTACATGTATTAGTGTAATAATTTGTCTTTAAGAAACCTAGAAGAGGAATAGCTGGGTGAAATGGAATTTCTAGTTTTAGTTTCTTGAGGACTCTCCGTACTGATTGCCACAGTGGTTGTACCGGCATACTTTCTCACCAGCAGTGTAGAAGGGTTCCCTTTTCCCTGCAGCCTCCCCAGCATTTGTTATTATTTGCCTCCTTGATGATAGCCATTCTTTCTGGAGTAAGATGGAATCTCAATGTTGTTTTAATTTGTATTTCTCTACTGGCCAGCCTTGTTGAACATCTTTTCAAGTATTTATTGGATTCACTTCTAATGTCGTACATTCTGTAGGTTTGAACAAATTTATAATCACATGTATCTACCACTATGGGATCATATGGAATATATTCACAGCCCTAAACATGCTCTGTAGTTTTTTTTTTTTTTTTTACTTTCTATTTATTTGTTTTCTTATTAGTACATGTTTGCATTTCTAGACGTTTACAGTCATCTTGGGGAGTAGTTACATGTACAAATTGCAGCCTTTTTTCATGTTCTGTAGTTTTTATATTCGCTCCTCTTTTCTCTCCCACTCACTAGAAACCACTGATCTTTTTACAGTCTCCATAGTTTTGCCTTTTCCAGAATGTATTTAAATGTAATCATATTGGGCTTTCACCCCTGAAAGCCGCTACCTCCTCATGGTAGCTGTCTATCTTCTTTCTCTTCCATCTTCTTCCTCAAATAAACTGCCCTTTGTTATATTAAAAAAAAATGTAGTCATACAGTATGTAGCCTTTTCAGTTTGCCTTCTTTCATTTCATAATATGTGTTTAACTTCTCTCCATTTCTCTTCTTGGCCTGATAGCTCATTCTTTATAGTGCTGAATAACATTCCACTGTCTGGATGTACCACAGTTTGTTTACTCAGTCACTTGAAGGACATACTGGTTGCTTCTGAGTTTTTGCAACTTGAATAAAGCTGCTATGAACAGCCATGTGTGGGTGTTTGTGTGAATATAAACTTTCAAGTCCTTTGGGTAAATATTAATAAAATTGGCAGATCGTATGGTTAGACTGTGAACAGTTTTGTAAGAAACTGCCCAACTACTCTAAGGTGGGTGTACCATTTGCATTCTCACCAACAATGAATGCAAATTCCAATGGCGTCTCACACTCAGTATTTGGTGTTGGCATGTGCTGGAATTTGGCCAGATGTTAAATGGCATCTCATTGTTATTTTAATTCTTATTTCGCCAGTGACAGATAACTGTGCAACACCTTTTCATACGCTTAGTTTCCATCTGTCTGTTTCTCTGGGGAGAACCTGTTAATTTGTTAAAGGTCCTTGGTCCGTTTTTTAAATCAGGTTATCTATTTTCTTACTGTTGAGTTTTAAGAGTTCTTTATATATTTTTGATAATTTATGGTATGTGTCTTGGCAAATTTTTTTTCAGTTTGCAGCTTGTCTTTCTATTCTTGTGAGAGTGTCTTTGTAAAGAAATTTTTAATTTTAATGAAATTCAGCTCATCAATTTTTCCTTGCACAGATCGCGACTTTGTCTTTTGCCTAAAAAGCTATCACCAAGCTCCGGATATCTCATTTTCCTTCTATGTCATTCTCTAGGACTTGCATAATTTTGGACTTTAAAATCATGTGGTTTGGATTTGATACTAAAGTTTGTCACCAGGAATATGTGCGAGATGTTTGAGGATGCAGCATCTCCTATTTAGTTACTTTATCTCTATGAAAAGAAGATAATAATAATTTCAAAATTGTAAGGATTACATGAGGTAATAAGTATGTGAACACACTAATGCAGAGGAAACTGGCCCTACAAATGGTACTTTTTCAATTTTATGCTAGATAAATTAGATTCTAAAACTCCATTAGCAATGTTCTTGTTCTTTGAGATACCAAATACATGTTGTGCTTCTCACATCAATTCTTTGATTCTTTAATACCAAGTAGGTGTTTAACATCCCATTTCAGCGGTCAGGGTGACTCCCTGGAGTTATCACAGTTTCCACAAATTAAAGGCCTCCAGCCCACAGCGTTGCCCTGGCTCTGCCCTACTCCGGAAGTCAGTCATAAATGCATCTAACCTAACATCAGTAAGTCCCAACGTTCTTATGAACAACCCTTGCCTTTCATTCAATAATTTTCTAGAATACCTCACAGAGCTAAAGAAAACACTTGGATTATATATACTGATTTATTATTAAAAAAATAATTTAGTAACAGTCAATGAAAGAGGTGCATAAGGTAAGAAATGGGTCTGTGTATGTGGCTCTTCTATGACTTGTCTGGAGTGTCACCTCCCCAGGTTCTCCCCATGCTCAGGATGAGATAGTGTGTCATACATGAAGGGTGGCAAGTTAGCTATTTTTACTGCACAATGAAAAGAAAAACAAACAAACAAATGAACAAAAAACTCACAGCCTAGATTTTCTCCTACAAATTTTGTAGTTTTTAATTAGTAAAAACACAATTCTCCTAGTCCTTTTAGACTCAGAAAAGAGTAGATGACCAGTATTTTATTGGGTCATCTTTTGATTTGAGAAGACGTTGCTTGAAAATAAATGACGCTACTGTGTATTTGTTTAGCAGTATTCTCGCTAATGGTTAAATAATTAGGCTTGTATTTATGTGAAGTCCTCCAAATAGGTGGGCATTCTCCCCTTTTAACCTCATATTAACCTCTTTTAACCTCCATCAAATCACACCCACTTACAGATTTTTTTAAAGGATCATATTCATGTTATTTAGCATTAGTTTTAAGATTTTATTATATATAAACATATGTTATTATTTTTCCCCCCAAAAGAGTATATTGTTTACAGTTCTGGTGTTCATCTAAAACAATTGTTTTCAAGAATGGGGCAAATTTACTTGTACAGAATATCAAAAGAAATGGTGAGCTGGTCTCTGATCCACTTATTAAGAATTAAATACCAATAGATATTTTTTTCAAAAAATCTACTGTTTTCCTACATTACTCTTCCCACATAAATTAGTCATATATGTATGTGTATATATATAAAACCTTACAACTATATCTGATTCAAAACACTTTTCAGACATCTTGAAACAGTAGATATAAGAGAGTTATATCTCTTATATCTCTCTAAAATGCTAACTCGGAATTAATTTTGAGTACTTGCTACTCAACAGCTTCATTCCAGTTTAAGACCTTTAATGACTTAAAAGGTTATGTTTTTAGCTCCAGACAGCCAACATTCTGTCCACACTCACATATATGTTATATATATGACTAATTCATCATGTAATTTACATGTGGTACCTTGCTATGTAAACTACAATTTGAATCTGGTTCAAAATCCATTTACATTTTTTTCCATATAACCCAGCAGTTTGTGCAATTCTTTTATGCTTCACACAAAACATGATCTCCATTTTTAACTTGTGCAAATTTAGGAACTCTAAATAATGGCATGAATAGACCAATTTCTTTTTTAATTGACAACTATAATGGCCAATAGAGCAAGATTTTCAAAGTACTTTTTGAAGGGAAGAGCTAAACCATTGGTAATTGGGTTTTTTCCGTTGTGTTTTTTTTTTTCAAAATAATGAACCATCAGTTGTTATTAAGAGCCTACATTCTGAGAAGAGATTGCTTTGTTTGATTCCTCATTGTGTCACTTTTTAGATAGGTAATTTTGCTTAACTTTCCTATCCTTCAATCTCTTCTATAAAAATAGTTTGCTGTTATAAAAAGATGATTTATGTGAATAACATACACAATGCCTTGGATTTCTTAAACATCCAATGTCAACAAGAGTACTTTAATTTTACTAATTTCCTTTAGTTTATATGTAGCAAGATAATATTGCAAATTTGAGTTGTAAAATAGATATTTTCGTAAGTGAATAAATTGTGTCTCATAGTATATCGTAAGAATCTTTTTAACTGAATAAAACACAGGCAAGTCTATATTTCTCTTAAACCATTCTACTTTTAAGCATTTCATATCAAAGTACATTTTTGCACAGTGTTTTCCTATTTTTGAGTTTAATATTTTATTTAATATGATATGAACAATGAAGTATAATGTATACTTCACAACAAACTATAATGAATAACCCTACATACACCATGAAAACTGATTCTATCAGAATAGCAAACTCTAAATTTTTTTCAGTACCTGAAGCTTTCTTTCATCATATCCAAAGTCTTCACACTGAACATTTAATCATAACTGCAAAGGTTGATCCTTCTCCCTAGGTATTTTAGAGAATGAAATGTTGAGCTCACATCCAGCCACTAGGCTGGGAGTGAATCTTGTACCAAGAGAAGTTTCCCACAGGCAATTTTGACTGGACTATAACAAATTCACTAGGTTTCCCATCCACTAGCTTTTTTGAGGTTTGGAAAACTTTGAATCCAAGTAGTTTGGGCAGCCTTTTAAATAGAAGTAATCGTTACTTTAATCTAGGGATGCTTCCTAACTCGGACTCTATTAGGCTTTGTGAAAACATGATGTGGTTAAAGAATTTTAAGCCAACACTATCAGTTATCCGTATAGGACATTAATAATTGAATAAGTTGAGTCTTGTGTGTATGGACAATTGACATATCCATATGGAGAGAGGATTTTAACAATGTATTCCCTGAAACAACCCAAGAAGTCAGTAACATTCAAAGAATTCTCACCGAAAATCATTCGTAGAAAAAGTAAATATGTATTTTACGATGTCACCTTGTTACATAAGATTAGTTGTATTGACACCTGAAAATAAATGCATAAGGAGAAAGATAAGTAGTTGCAAATATTTTTGGTTTTGTTGCAAATACAAATATAAATTGAGAGCAAATGTGTATTCACTCACATAATCTGCATTTGACTCCAGTATCTTTAACTGTCACTCTATATTAGCATTTCAATCCAGTGGCCATATCTTTGATTTTACAATTGAAAATTTCTCTGCTCTGAACTATTAACTTCCAACAAACCTTATTCATTTACTGCAGTGTTCTCACTTCCAGACTCCTCGATTCTAAAGTTTTCAAGTTGTGTAGTGACTCTCTGTTTTGACTGACATCCTTTAGTTTCCTTCTGAAGCCATTTCCTTCTAGAAACTGCTCAGTATG
The DNA here is from genome assembly GCA_004026905.1 of Hystrix cristata. Classification (NCBI taxonomy): domain Eukaryota; kingdom Metazoa; phylum Chordata; class Mammalia; order Rodentia; family Hystricidae; genus Hystrix; species Hystrix cristata. The sequence continues at coordinate 11,579 of PVJO010028485.1, forward strand.
CTACTTAAACTGTACCTTCCCGATATCTTTGCCCTTTGTCCTTTTACCTCACTCCAGTGAATCTCCCTCTACTGAGGATATTAAAGCACTGACTATTTGAGGGGAAACACACGTTTCAATTGTCTCATTTTGTACAACGAATTACTCCAATGCCTAGGAGCTTCACAGAACCACATTTTTATTTTATCCAATTCTCTAATTTTAATATCAACTAAGTCAAGCATTTGAGAAGTTGTCCTTAGCTACTCATTCCTTCTTTTTAGTTTTTAGAAAATCTATCTATCTATCTGTCTATCATCAATCTATCTATCTATCATCTATTTAAAAATTTAAGACAGGTTCTCTCTAAATTTCTGTGTTGCTTGTCTTTGTCTCAAACTTGTAATCTTCCTGCCTCAGCCTTCCAAAGTGCTGAGATTATTGGCATTCATCGCCATATCCAGTTTTTCCAGGGCTACTCTTTTATTCCATGTGGACTGTGATGTTATCTGGATTATGTGTTGAAATTTAGTGGGTGATCTGGTCTGGTCTGGAAGCGCTAAAATGGTTTCATATGTCTGAAGTGTCGGTGGAAATGGCTTGAAATCTGGGCTTTCGTCTCTCCTTTTTTATATAACTCAGGTCATCCTCTCACAGTCTTTGCAGCAGGGTAGTTGGGTTTATTATATAGGACTTCAACTCCTCTGGAGCGGGTGTTTCAAAAGATAGGAGATTAAACTGACATCTCTCGGGTCCTGGCTTCAGAAATTGGCATATCAACCCTTCTGATAGTATTTTGTTTATCAACATGCTCACAGACCCTACACAGATTTGATGAAGCAGACAAATACCCCAGTTGTATGTGGGAGGAATTTTGACACTATTCTATATATCCTTACTCCTTCCAATCATTTATAGACTCATTTATTCAATCAGTAATAATTTTGTACCAACTATGACAGGTACTCTGATAAATACACAGAGTGAAGCAATGAAGAGAAAATTTTAAGTTCCTTCGTAACGGAGATTACAAAAACAAGATGTGACCCTATAGAGATGACATGCAGGAATAAATATTAGGATTTGTAAAAAAAATTAACTGTTTGGGAGAGACTTTACTAAATGGTGATCAAAGATGGGCTTCCTAAAGAGGTAAAATCTAAAAGATGAGTATGAACCAGCCATGGAAAAAGCAAAGGAAAGAATATTTTAGGCAAAAAGAACAGAGCCTAGAGCCTGAAAGGGCTTGTCATGTGGGCACAGGAGGAAATCCAGTGTTTCTGGACCATCGTGATCAAGGAAGAATGGTTGAGAATAAAGCCAGAGCCAAAACGTGTGAGACCTTCTAGGCCTAACTGACAAGCATGTCGAAGGCAATATAGTGGGTTTTTTTGTTTTTTTGTTTTGTTTTGTTTTGTTTTACTTCAGGTTGGCCTTGAACTCACTATGTAGTCCAGACTGGCCTTGAACTTGTGGTGATTCTCCTGCCTCAGCCTCCCAAGTGCTGGAATTACAGGCATGTGCCACCATGCCTAGCTGTAATATAGTGTTTTAAACAAGAAAATATGAGCTATTTTCTCTTTTAAAAGCATATGTGACTAATCTAAACATAATGAGAAAATGTCATGAATAAAATTAGAAGCACACTGGCCTATATTAAAAGGCTATTGCAGCAAACCTGATAGATAGCTATCTGATAGATAATGGTAGGTGTGTCAGTCAGTCAGTACTTACTAGAGAAACAGATTCAGTGCAAGATACACAAATATCTAAGAATGTTTCAGATTGCCTTACAATGATCGCCCAGAGAATCAAATGGAAGAGTGCAAAAGGTCTGTCCATGCACTGGAGATCCAAAGGATCCAGTCAAAGGCCGGGAGCTCACTGGACTGTCCCATGGGAGTCCATATCGGGAGGCGGAAGAGTCAGGAGACAAAGTCCAAGGAGATGGCGCAGACTGGAGCTCCCCCGAAGAAACAGAAGCAGGCTTCCTTCTTGGTTTCCCTTTATACTGTTCTGGCAACAATCCTCCTTAGGGTGGATCTTCCACACCCAGAACTGTGCTGAACCAGTTTACTTGGGCATCTGTTACTCAAGCTCACACAATCAGTTAACTATCACAGTAGGGGTAGTGGAGGTAGGTGGAAATGTATAGCTGTTAATATATATTTTAGGGTAAAATCAGTAGCAATAACTGTTATTTTTACTCACAGTGTTCTTGAACAATTGTCATTACTTTTCTCTGTTGTTTATCCATTCATATGCTCCAAACCTATTACCCAGATTATACGTATGCCACAGAAAATACTTTCATCATAGTCATTTTTTATCCAATTTGTCAAAAGTAGGTATTCTAAAGATATTGTTGTTCTTAACTGATTTCTTGCTAGCATCTGATATTTTCAATCATGTTCTTCAAAACAAGCGACTCCTTTAACTTTTGTAACACACTTTCTGGATATCTGAATCTCTTTGTTTATTTATATGTTTATTATCCTTTGGGGCCTTTTATTTTACTGTAACTCCATGAGCAATTATATTCAAGCGGAAATCCACATTTGGCACTTTACTTATCTCACTCTAAGCTTGACAGCACTATAACTTGCAGTTGGTCCTTCTTTACACATTTTTTGGTCAAGTATTTCCACTCGGCTATCAGAGACATATGTTTTTGAATATACAACAGATATCCTACAAACTCTTTCAGTAGAAACAAATGAAAACACTGGGAAGTAGTTTTGTAAATATTATTAAATACATTAAGTGTTTATTAACAACACTTTGCCAAATTTATGTGAAAGTAATAAGAGGTGGATACTTTTGCCCTCAGTTCATTTACTGACATGAGCAAATCTGAGATTGAATTTTAATGACATCTTTGAGCAAAAGGTGCAGAACTCTAAACCTAGTGTATTCACTAGGGGAGAATCTTAACAGTAGAACCTTCCCCATGAATTTAGAACTCAAAGTAAAGTTTTATCTAAGGGAGGAAAACATAAGTAAACTGAGTCTACACATTCCCACTCTCAAGAGAGTACAAAAAACTTTGCAGTTTGAAGTTACCAGGGTGTTGATGATGTGGAAATGCATACTTGAAATTTTAGTCATGAGATAACCATGATGTGGATGTTTAACTCAAATTCATTTTATCTGATGGTTTGAATAAGGCTCAAACCATGAATTTATATTAATATGATCTTAGACATTGATGCTGGTAGTTGACTGTGCCCACAAATCTCTGGGAGAAGATATGAAATCTTCAGCTTCCAATTACCCCCAGATAATTTTATAGGGTAACAAACAGTCCAGGTCAAAATTGAGCAAGAACCTACAGAAACAATGAATCTGAGGGAAAACCAGCAGGAAAGCACCTCAAAACTTCACTTGGCATCATCGCACAGTATAAAACTGCCTTGTTTAAAGACACAAAAAGACAAATTTGACACTTTCAGGCAATGGGGAACTATAAAAAAGTGGCATAGCAAGTACACAAAAGAATTGTACTTAAAATTTATAAATTAAACTACATTATTGGAATCAAAAGCACAGTGAATGAGTTTAACAGATTAGAGTTGTAGAAATAATGAACTAAATTATCTCAGAAGAATTTATGAATAATGCAGCACAGAAAAATAAAGAATACTCTGAAAGGAAAGTTTAAGACATGGGAAATATAACAAAAAGGATTGTTGAGTGGAATTTAAGGAAGGTAACAAAGGCGTTGTTTGATGAGCTAATGTTGACAGTTTTCCAAAATGTCCCTAGATGAAAGACTGCAGATCAACAGATTTAAGAATTCCAACAAATCTCAAACCTGTAAAGGAAAAGAAATTATTACCTACAAACTTCACCTGGACGGTGCAGAACATCAAAGACAAAGAGATTGTGAAAGTAACTGGAGGGGAAAATATACCCACTTTACAGTGTTAGACTTTGAACTGACCTCTCAAGAGCCACGTGGCAATCCCAAGACAATGGGACTGGTGAAGACAGTGCTGTACTAGTGTGCTGAAAGGAAGTAGCTCCCAAGCTATATTACCAGGAAAATATTTTTAATATTAAATTAGAATGTATATTCTAGAAGGTAAGATCAGAGCATTCACTAAAGATATGCTAGAAAGTTCTAAGTGGTAGCTTCAGACCCAAGGAAACTATCACAGATGTAAAGTCTATAATAAAAGAAGAAATAGCAGGTAAATATGTTGAGAAATACCTAGAGATTTAAACATTGCAGATTTAAAATTATAACATAAAATCAAGAGCCAATAACACATTAGGATCAGAGTAAAAGGAGCTAAGTGTCCTCAGATTATTGTTTTGTCAAACAGAGTGATAAGAGTAGCCATGGGTATTTTTTAACTTATACCGAAATGTTGAAATCTTTAGGGCAATTAAAATAGTGGAAACAAAGACACTGAATTCCCAACTGGCACTAAGGAAAAGGTTGCAAAAATTGTGTAATTTATCAATCGGAAAGAAGGTGATTAAAAATTAAAAATCAGAAAAAATAGAAAGTACAAAGTGAGAAAGTACATTTGTTTGAAAATATCTCAGTTACAGTAAGTGTAGGTGATAAAGTAATAAGTGCTCTGAGTAAAATAAAACAATATTCAGGTTCTCTTGAAATGGCAGATCGTAAGCACATGCTGTTCAAAAGAGATGCTTATACAATACAAGGATACTAAAAGCATAAAAATGACATAAGTAAATGGGTAGCTAAAGTAATGTTAGACAAAATAGATTTAAAAAAGTAAATCATAGACATAAAGGTTGTTTACAGTGATACAATGACCTTGGTAACATAAACTAGAAATAGGTAAAGCAAAAAGGAGACAGAACTACAAGAAGAGATTTTAAAATAATTAATATTAATACCTTTTTTTAAAGATTTTCGTACATCCTTCTAAATTAATTCAAATAGAATATGTAGGCTAAAAAATCTATATTGGTGATCCGGACAACTCAGTTTTCAGTCTTGACGCGAAAGAGTTAAACGATGCTCTAAACGGTATATTTCCTACTTTATAAACACATTTAGGACATAAATCTGATCGGTTGGCCCACTCAGCAATTGTCAACAAATTGTGAGGTCTGAAAACATTTGGAGTGATGTTATCTGACCTAAACTTGATTAAATAAGAAATAAAAAGCAAAGAGATACTCAGACATGAACTATATGTTTAAAAATGAAGAAACACTCTGCTACTAGGTATTCCTACTCACCTATACCCAGAATCAGCGTGGCCACGGTGCCCCGGACCGCCCGCTCTTCTCATCCCATCTTCTCGGCTGACCCCATTATCCGCCTCGCTGCCCGAGTTGGTATCTGTTATCACACCGACCTCAACTTCCTTCAGGCTTCCCCCGATGTCATTTTCTCTGCAATCCGTGGTTTATGTTCCTCCTATTTGCCACAGCATCTTTCTTCATAATACTAACAACAGTAATTACAATTTAATCATGTAAATCTTTTATTAAAATATTTGAAATTTCCCCCATACCAAAAGGATAAAGCTCAAAGCCTGTTAACATGATGTTCAGTGATCCTTGAATGGACTTCGGCTTTCTGCCTTGTTTCCTCTCATGGTGTTTGGTGCACCAGGAGCGCTAATCCACTCGTGTTTCTCGGAACATCCGCTCCCTGCTAGCTCCCACTTACCTTTCTTACTGACCATTTCCTGTTATCCTGGAAGATGCAGGTTGAGTCCCACTTTTCTTTTTTTTTCTTTTTTTCTTTTTTTTTTTTTTTTTGAAGTATCTTGCCTGGTCAATCCTTGTAGTGTCTTTCGCTGCTTCTTCATTTACTACCTACAGTTATTTTTCATAGTTCAGTTTGGAAAAATTAGCTTTTAAATTCTGCCTTCTGTGTTAAACCATGAAGTATATGGATGGCAGGGGTTTTTTGTTGTTGTTGTTTTTGTTTTATTTAGCACATTTTTAAAAAACTCTTAGCACTTTTAGAGAAAAGCCCTCGGTACCAAAGCTGAGAGAATGGATAATATTGGAGTTGAAAGCTTAGTTTAAAAATATTTACTGAAAGCAGAAGGATTAGTCAGCAGATTGACATTGAGAAGAAAGACCAATGTTACATTTAAAAGCAGATAAAATTACATGTAAAAGAGACCAAGATTATATTATTAAAAAAGATGAAATAACATGTGAAGAATATCAGACTAGGTTCTTACAGTTTTGTAATTCTGGAAACTTTTAGCATCTTGAAGTAAGGGCCACAGGGTATAGTTGAACAGTTTTTATACTACTTAGCTCACAAAGGGGCCATATATATCTGGTCAGTGCTGAAACTGTGTTGCAAATGCAGCTGGAGATGGTTTTACAGATTTCTCATGATAGAATGAATAAATCACATTGATGAGAGCCCATGGAATACAGTAATTTAAATTTATTATGTCCATTGACAATCTTAATAAATTGATTGTATATTGTGTACTTCATTGTATTTTATATAATTTAAGTGGATGTACCTGAAATATTGGATATCTTCCCATCAAAAACCAAAA
>PVJO010028486.1:0-18063 GCA_004026905.1 Hystrix cristata
GGTTCTCTTTTTTGCAGGGGAGTGCTGGGGATGGAACTCGGGGCCTTGCGCTTACTAGGCAAGTGCTCCACCACTGAGCTAAATCCCCAGCCCCCGCTTTGGTCCGTTTTATAAAAGGTAGCCAAAGTAAGTGGCCGCACCTCCTCTCCTCCCACAGGCTTGACATTTTTCTCTACTTCGGCACCCACACGTGCTGTGTACTCATAGAAGCACACGTACATTTTATTTGCCCCTACACAGGCATGTAGCAACACATGCTCTGTTTTACTTTAACTTTTTCACTTAGTATGACCTAGTCATGTTTTCACAATGAGATGTATAGACCTGCTTCAGCTTTTAACCTGGAATCTAATATTTCACAGTATGGCTTTTGTGTCACTTAGGCGACCAGTCAATTGAATAGTCTGTACATGGTGGGTGTGGACAGAGAGCAGTTTTATTTTCTCCCATCCGTTCATCTAATAGTACTTATCTCAGATGGGCATATGGAAATTCACTTTGTCCTTCCTCCTTCTCATTACTACTTTGGTTTTTGTTGCTGTCTGCCCTAGTTCAGGGTCCAGGTTCCAGCCCTGGGAAAGGACCCTTGAAGTTCCAGAGAACACTTTGAAGACTTACCCTTAGCTGTGGGAGGGTTTAGGCCTCTTATGATCTCCTCGGTGAAGCAGTTGCAAGCTAAACCTGATCTTGCTGTACAGGAATTGTCTGTGTCAACTGAGGATCCCACCATTCTCGTCTAAGGTTGCCTCTGGATGGCAGGGATTTCCCAGAACCCCCTTCCTGTGTGGTCTGGCTTGGCTCCCCAGTGAGAGGCTCTTGAGTAAGATTTGAAGGCACTTGCAGCTGGTGTGCGTGCACAAGCGCGATTCTAGTGGCCACTTAGGAGCTCTCAGTAACCATCGTTCCCCTGGAGTGGTTGATGGATCAGGGACTATTTAGGGAGCTAGTAGAGCATCAGTTCTAGGTGAGTCTGCGAGGCTGTTGCCGGAGGAGAATGGCGAGTGAGTTGGATTGAGCAGGAAAGATCTACCCTCAAAGTGGGCCGGTACCAGACAGTTGGCTTAGGGTCCCAGAGAGAGCAAAAAGGCAGAGAACAAGATCTCTGTCCTCTCTTCTGGACCTGGGACACACACTCTTCCTGGCCCTGGCTCCAGGACTTGCAATAGTGGCCTTCTATATTCTCAGACTTTGGGCTGAGAATTACAACATTGACTTCCCTGGCTCTGAGGCCTTTGGACTTAGACTGGGCCATGCTATTGGCATCCCAGGGACTCTGGATTGCAGAGAGCCTTTTGTGGGGACTTCACTTCTGTAATCAAGTAAACCAGTTCCCCTGACTCCCCTCCCTTACCCGTACATTCATTCTGTCTGTCTGGAGAATCCTAACTAATACAAGAGGCTACTTCTTCCACCCCACTGGTGGTTTCTCTTTTATTTTTCGTGCTCTTTCAATAGTTTCGGTTTGAATATAGGAATCTGGAATTGTACTTTTGATCTTTTTAGATCTAAGACCACGGTGCCCTCACTGCCAGTAGGAATCGGACATAGTAGATCATAGGCTACATTGCAAGTCATTTACTTTAATTTCATGGTCCCTAACCATTTGAAGAACTTTCTTTTCTCATTCATTAATCACAATCTTGTCTTCTATATCTGAAATTCTATCTTCACATTGTTTCATTCTACCACCTACACTTTCAATGGAATTTTCAATCTCCTGGATATCTGTTTGAATGTGTTTCATAGATTCCATTTCTTTCCTGTGTCAGGCATTTGTGGTTTTCATCATTTTCCTAAGCTGCTCTACCTTTTGATCTGTATCTACAGTCACTAATTCTGTCTTTCATTCTGGAAGTGATTTCTGTTTTGATGTTTTCTGGAGCCTCATCTGCTTTGTTACTTCTGCTGTTACTGCTTGCAAGAGTCTAGGTGGGAAGCTTTCAGATTGTTCCACTTTGTTACGAGTCATTGACTTTAATTAGCACCTATAATTGCTTGCAGTCAGTGTCTTAGGGAAGGTAAGACCTTGGACACTAAGTAGCCGTGGTAATAAAAAATTAAGGTAGACCGAACTGGATTCTTTTGATGATACCTATGTTGGACAGCATTTCTGTTGCTGCAACAAAATGCCTGAGATACATAACTTAAAGGAGGAAATGGTACATTTGGCTCATGGTCTCAGAGGTTTCAGGCCATGGTTGGCTGGCTCCAAGACAGGAACTTCGTGGTGGAAGGGCGTGGCAAAGTAAAGCTGCTCACTTCATGATAGCCAGAAAACAGATCACACAGGAAAAGCATCTGTAAGAGATGGAGTCTCCCGAAACACACCTCAGTGACCCACTTTATGCAACTGGGCCTTTCCCCCCAACAGTACCGTCAGCCATGGACAGCAGTGCTGAATCCACTACTGAGTACAGCACCCCTGTAATCCAGTCACCCCATCAGGAGTCTCTTAATTCAGCCAAATCAACTATTTAGATGAACTAGTACAATACCAGATAACTTTGGAGTTAAAGGGGGAAAAAAAACAAATTTAGGGCTGTAAATGTGTAGGGCTCAAAGTAAAGGCTAGAAAACCAAAGAGCTTCTACATCACTCTGAAGGAATTTCTTACTTTGTCACAGGCCCAAGATTTCTGAAAAGCAAACCCCAAATCTGATTTTGTGAGAATATAAAATACAATACAAATTGAAGTCATGACCTTGTTAGATCAATTATGTGGAAGTTAAGGGATTAATTGGGAAGAGAGATTACATAAGACTAGGAATGATGAGGATGCTTGGGCCTATTTTGATGAATCTTGATATGTTGAGTCCCCAGATTCTGCTGAGTCCCTATTGTCATCAATAGTTTCTTCTCCCCTGTCTGAAGGGGTCAGCTCTCCTTTGCCTGAAGATTTTAATTAACTCACAGAGGCCTGGTCTGGTCTCAAGGGGCATGTTGGTTCCTCCCAAGCCCTTTCCCAACCTGTTATGGCTTGAGTCTAGATGGCCGCTAAAGCCTCATTCGGTCATAGGTGGGGCTTTTCAGGGGTGGCTGGGTCCTAGGGTGTGTGATGCTGGATTAAGCATCTGTGATTACTAAATTAGTCTGCTGATGGGTTTGGCATTATTCTGGGTATGGATAATGGGAAGGCCCTCCCTGGGTTTGGATGGTAACACCCAAAGGGCAGGTAGCCTGGATGGGGATATAAAAGGACAGAAAGAAGGCAGGCTGACTGCCTGCTCAAAAGGCTGCTGCTGCTTTGCTACTTCGCTGCTTTTCTGCCTTCTGCCCATGAAGAACTGTTTCTCCTCTGTGATGCCCCTCTGCCAGGCCTCCCTGTGTTGGAGCCAGCTGACTATGAACTGAAACCTCTACAAACTGTGAGCTGTAATGAACCCCCTTTAACTTGGGGTGTTGGGTGTTTTGACTCAGCAATGAGAAAACTCATCGGGACACCACCTTTCATGGTTCCTGACCCGGGAACCCTGGCAGACTTTCTGGGTGATGAGCACAAAGGCTGACCTGTGGGGAGACACTGAAATTGCCTGTATAAGTTAGAAACCAGGGAATAAGTGTGGCATACATTTTTGAGATGTTAGACCAGAGTAGAAGGAATACAATGTTGGGTCAGACTTAATCCATTATTTCAGAAGGATTAACCAGGGAGTGGATTAATTAGATTGAGCAGCTGGCTGTCGGGGTTTGCTCAGTGCCGGAGCCCATGGTCCACTGAATGACGTCACAATGCTCGAGTTTTCCTTTGTAAACTGTAGAGGAGGGACTCAAAAAGGCTTAGGGAGGTAAGCGCATTGAGGTGTATTTATTGTGCTCCACCTTCCCCAAGGATGACGCAGAGGACACTACCTTCACCCAACCATTTAAAAACACTTTGGTATTTTTACCAAAATAGTGAGGACTGTTGAAAAGCTCAGCTCCAAGCAGTTACCTGGGGAGAGGGAGCTACACTCACATGCAGGTATGCATCTGCCTACAGACAGACATGTTGTAATGAGCCTGAAAAGTGCCCGCTCAGGTCAGGGCAAGTCATTCTTAGAACAAGCTCATAACAAGAATGTTGTGCAAGCACTTGCAAATTGATAAAAGCAGCTGGATGCTTCCACTCTGTGGTCTTGGCAGAGACATTAAGGAAGGTGCAATTTACTGCTGGGAGAGACAGCGTACTGAGTGAGGCCCTCATGTCACCCTAACTCCTTATCCTCTTTAGTCTCTTTGCATCATTTCTAGCCAATAACCCACACATCTAGGAGTCTTTGGAAATGTTGATCACTTTTGCCTTGTGAGAGGGGCCCTGGCACCTGTTGAAGGGCTCTGTAGTGGCTTTCCCTTGCAGATGGCAATAACAGTGGGGAGATATCACCTTTGAAATGGGCTCCCTGGATTCAGTGGGCATGATGGGACCCAGAGCCAGTGGAGGCCAAGGGAATGGACTTCACCGGGTGGGTGTGGTTACATGATGGGAAGCAGAACAAAGCAAGAAAGGGCAGCGTGACCTTGAGGGATCTTTCACAGAACCTAACTGGCCACGGTGTCCTTAGGACTGTGACCTTAGTTCTAAAGTTTCATTCTGTACAGGGGCAAGAATTCTAAAGTCGAGTGAACTGCCACGTGACTTGAGTCACCCTAATAAGCTGTGGCCTGTGTCCTGTTCCTAGAGCTGAGTCGGTGTGCAGACCCAGAGCCCTTGAGGGGGGACCCTGGTCTACTGCCAGACGTTGACATGGTGAGTGTCACTTCTAGTCTTCTCCAAAGGGATAGTGCACCCATGAAGGGAACCACCAGATGTTTGTAAGATCATTGGCTGAAGATCATTTTCTAAGCAGAGAAAATACGATTTTCCTCAACTCTTAAATTCATAGCTAAGGCTGACTCAGGTAACACAAGACAGATGACTGAGACAAAAACAAGTCGGTGAACATGTGCAGTACACATCACTCGTGTGCTGGACAGCAAGTGAAAAGTCGTCTGAAATGATATTTCAATACAGAACAACTACTCACTTATCTTGCTATATTGCCCAGGCTGGTCTTATACTTGTAGACTCGAGTGATTCTCCTCCTCAGACTCCCGAGTAGAGAGCACTGCACATGTGTGCCACCAAACCCAGCTCCGAACTGCGTATTTAATTTTTCTTTTAAAGGAAGAAAGGCTTATTTCAACTGAGTTTGTACAGATTTCAGTCTGTAGTTAGCTGGCTCAGGTCTGTATATTTGAGAGAAGTGACAAGGCTCGGGCCTCAGAGGTGGGAAAACTGGAAGGTAAATTTGTGGGAAAGAAGGTCTGCCAGAGACTTCTCTGGCCCCACCTCAGGTGAGCTGATAAGCAAGTGTTGCAAACAGTTTGCATGTAGACTTTAGGCAGAAATAAAGGAGGGAGGAGGAGGAAGGTGGAAAGACCTTTGGTCTTTGTGACTCTCTGTCCTGGTTTTGGGCAAATAGAGAAGGCAGATAGTTCCCCTGCATTTTGATGGCTTTCAGCTCGCCGATTGCCTTGTAATTTGGACAGAAGCATGTTGGTTTCCGTGTTAGACCCAGAGCTGGCCTTGCTCCTCTGGAGAAGGGTTTGTTTTTGTTCCTGTCCCTGCAGCATTGACTGGTTGAGAGATCTCAATTCTCCAGGTGGGAAAGCTTCCGTTGCGGGGAGTCGGACAGGGTTCCATCATCCTGGAAACCAAGGCTGCCACTTAGCCATGTGGAACCTCTCCTGCCACTAAAGCAACAGGCAGGAAGGGGAGTTACTGTACTGTTAGAGTGATTCTTTCTATCAAGGGTAGAGAGGATCATTATTCCATGGAGAAGGGAAGAGTACTTTTGGACCCCCAAGGACTGGGTCACCTTGGTACTCAGGTCTCATCCATCAGAGTGGAGAGGTCTGGAACTATAGTTCCCAGAGTCCCTTTCCGCTGAGGCCCAGCTTTGAGTGGTTACTAATGGAGGTACTCTGTGGCATATGGAGGGCACACGAGAGAGGGCCAAGGCTTTGTTCTCTGGAAGCAGACGCAGCCCGCTTGGAGTAGATGTGAGTCGCACAGCTTCCTGAAATGCCCGCAAACCAGCCGCTTGGTGCTCCATAGCTGGCATCTTGGTTGTAGTGTGCTTGGTGTCTACTTTTTCTGCATCTCCCGTGGACACCACCAGCCCAGAGTCCCATTATTCGATCCTTCATACTCGCAGTGTGTAGAATGGTTTCTTCTTTCCTGACTGAACTTGGTAAACGCGCTCATAACTGAACGCCTAGTGTAGTGTCACTTTGATGGGATTTTATCCTAGAAACAAATTTCGAATAGCCAAAAGCCTCTTCTCCCTTGCAGAAGTGGTGAGTGGTCAAGGAAAGACGGTGAGAGGAAATGTCATATTCTGCTGCATTTTATTGGCTATTTATGATTCTTCTGTAAATTACCCACTTCTCAATTTTAGTTTTACTCAATTTTTTTCTTTCAATTTGATTTTGCTTCATTAAGGGAATTCTTTGAATAGTAAAATGATCCTTCATGAGCCACATTTGTTGTGAAATGTTAGGATGACAGAGTGCCCCTCTCCTACTACACATACACACACACCCTCCAGAGAGAGAAATAGATTTCTTTTCTGCAGTGCTAGGGATCAAACCCAGGACCTCATGCATCCTGGGCAAGCAATCTACCACTGAGCTACACCTCCTGTCCTTTTTTGTTTTTAGACAAAATCTTGCTAAGGTGTCCAGGCTGGCCTTGAACTTGTCATCCTTCTGCCTTGGCCTCTCGAGTAGTTATTTCTCTGCCAGTCTCCACACAGATCATTTAGGACAAGCCGAGACTCCAGGACTCACTCCCTGTGTTGTTCCTGGTCATGGCACCCAGGTGAAGGGAAGGAAGTTCACAGATCTTCCTTACAACTTTATATGGTTTACCAGAAATTTTGCAGTTGGGGGTTTTTGAGTAGTTCCCAGGCATTAATTAAGTTAATAGTTGATTCTCCATTTGGTCAGTTCATGTTTATTACAGGGCAGAAGCCAGAAGGGCAACAGAAGCAAGTGCCATGATTTGAGGTCCAGACTCCTTGCGCGAAGACTCCCTCTTAGTTGTTGCTTCTTCAGTTTATTTTAACTTAATGCTTAGTGTTCACCACCTATATGCATTTATTGTTATTGTTTGAAGTCAAAGGTATCAGTATTTCTATTAGGGCTTTTGAGTCTTATTCTTTCAGTCATTACTCAACAAGTATTACTTGAATATCTACAACCTATATGCCATGTCATACGGTATATGGAGGGCCAGTGATGTGGGCGATGAAAGACTTTAATAAGACCAGAGGGAAGAGAGAGTAGATTTCTAAACACACTGTGAGGAAATGGTGGGTGAGTTCTCGAGGACGCTTACACTGCCGTGGGAAAGTGAGGAGTCTTTATACAGGATCTTGAGGCTCCTGAGGTTCTAGATGAAGCTCAAAGAACCAGAGAAAGAAGGTATGGGAGGATGGGGTAGGACTTCTATGGTCTTTGTTTTCTTTAAGTTTGTGGTGGTGTTTTTTGTGGTAAGGTGTGGTGTCTGTGGTATGGGGGAAATGGGATGATGTGTAATGGTCACGCATGTTGGAGGGAGTGTGAATGGCTATTTGCTGTGGGTTTCTGAAACATCTCGTTGAAATACAGAGTGGGTAAATATGACTCTTAAAATGAAATGAAGGCCAAACGAATCCGTTTCTGGTTGTGGAGTGTCCCACACTATATACAGACACAATTTCTGGTTCTGGGAGTATACAAATGACAGACAAAAATCAGAAAGTGTCTTCTGTTTATTAATTGTACAATGGTACTTTCTTTTTGGCGGTGGGTGCCGGGCATCAAACTCAGGGCCTTGTGCTTGCTAGGCAAGCGTTCTAACCACTGACCTCCATTCTTATGAGATCGTAAAAACCAGCCTTTCATTTTTCCTAGCACTTTATCTTTTTTAATTTTTAGATTTTTAAACAATTTGAAGATTAGTAGTGAGAGGTCAGGGAATCTAAATTCCAAATGAGTTAATTGTCTTGAAACATTACAAGTCATCTTTGTGCCGTGATTTGAAGTGACACCATCTTCCAGTAGATTTCCACCTCTACTCGCCTTTCTTGCAGTATTCTAAACTCCACAACCTTGTCTCCTGGTTGTTCATGCCCTCATGTGCCCCCTCCACCCCCCTGGCTGTGGGCCGGCCTGTGACTCGTTTCCAATCAGCAGAATGCTGCAGAGTGGTGGGAGGGTCACTTCCCAGATGGGGGAAGAAGAAACCATGGTTCTCTTGCTCTCTTGTGCTGACTGGCAACACCAGCCGCCGTGTTGTATGTTGCCTCACAGGATGGCTCATGTGCTGTCTCCATCTGCGCTGCTAAAACAGTCTTTTACGCTGGGTAGTTTATACTTGACAGAAACGTATTGCTCACTCTTTTGGAAGCTGGGGAAGTCCGTGGTGTCCAGGTGCCAACAGACTCAGTGTCTGGTGAGGGCTCGAGCCCTGTAAATGACGTTGCTTCTGTGTCCGAGTGTGGTGGAAGCTGTAGATACACTTCCTCCAGGCGCTTTTATAGGAATCCAGCTGAGCACATGCGTTCTCACGCAGGGCCCGTCGGATAACAAGCCTTGTTTTAAGCCAGGCACCAGCCAGGTATCTGGCGCTGTTTTTACCCTTCTGCTGGAAGGTGGGATTCTCCAGCCTTCCAGGCCCATCTCAGAGTCTGGCTTCACCCCAGCTGTGTGCCCCACTGCTGTGGACTTGCCTGGGGGCTCCTGGGAGCCCCTGCAACAGCCAGATGGGGAGGGGGAGGCTGCCAGGACCCCCTGCTGGCCACTCACAAGGGAAGAAGGTGTAATTAATTTCTTCTAATGTTTCAGAAAAGTATGTGTATATACAGCAAGCTTGTGGGATTCCCGGCACCAGAAGGGTTTTAGCAAATTTGGGAGGAAAATCCTGAACAAAGATATTGTGGACATGGCGCATTTTTCACTTGTTAGAGATAAGTGAGCTTTTCTTGGAAGGGACAAGAAATCTCTTGCAGCCTGCTTAAAGAAAAATAGGCAACAGCCAACAAGCTGTTAATCCCCTTCTCCCCGTGAGAAGAGGAAAATCTGATGCTTTCGGTATTATGGGGTCTTAGGTTACATGTTGGGAATATTCCTGGGGGGAGCTCACAAAGACCCAGCGAGGCGGCATGTTAATACCAAGAAAGGGACAACTGGGACTCTTCCTGCTTCCAGATGAGAAAACATTTTGCTTTTGTGCTGAGGAAACGAATGCACTTAACTATTACGTGTAGAGTGTATCCATACTTTTATTCTCCAGAATGCTTTACATGCCTGCACACTGCCCTTCCTGACAGTTTTTTAAAATAAAATGAAAGCATATAATGAATAAATGAAAAAGTAGATATTGCCATACGGATAGAGAAAATAGATTTCTAAGAAAATATTATGTGCAATTTTGTGCCAATAATTTGGAAAAATCTAGATGAAATGCACAAATTAACCTGTAAAATATAACTTAATAAGATCAATTCAAAAGGAAGTAGAAGTGCTAGTAAAAAGGGAAAAAGATAAGAATCTTATGTTGATTTTAATCTGAGGCCCACTTTTAATACTCAGCCACAGGAGCCTGTCTGGAGGTGGAGAGAAGTCCTGAGACGCGTGTTCGCCTTGGACTTGGACCCTTGAGTGTTGATTGCCAGCCGTCACAGAGTATTCTCAGAAACCAACAAGCCTCCTTTTAAATGGTAAAATAGTAAAGAGCAGAATAATCATAGAAAAGCTTATTTAATAATTAACTATGTATAAAAGCACCCTTCAGCGTTTCACAGGCGAGTTCTTTTAAGTTTTCGAGCTCATTTAAAATTTTAAATTCTCAGAAGGCAAATTGCTTTTAAGTAACAGAAAATCCCCATATTATCTCAGTAACACCGGTGAAAGGTTGAGAGGGAAGAATTTCCTATTTTGTTCACTGCCGCCCTCACGTGGAGGGGACAAAGCACATCAGCCCCTCTTTAGAAAGGAATTCTTGGGTCGGGGGTGATCGTCATTTCTGGGCCGGAGGTTGCTGCTTGTGCCTCGGAAAGGGTCCTGCAGGCTGCTGCTGAAAGCTATCAGGACACCTCAAGGTCAACCCCATTTTATTTTATGTGAACTCAAACTCTTGTCTCCCAGGGAGAAAAATGAGATCCTCTGACACTAATAAACACATTCATTTAATCTTTGTTGTACATATTAAGACTGTGTGAATAATTTAATTGCTTCAAATGCTCTTAAAGCGTCGCTTAAACTAAATTATATAATTCATGAAAATAGATGATGACTTAAATTCAGTGCACATAAATGATTCAACAGCGAGCTTGGCCAGTTTCTTAAAGACGCACAATCCACAGAGGCTATAAAGCCCTCAGTGACGGCTGCAGCTTCCAGAGAGACATCCTGAGCCCCAAGTGAGCCGGAAAGGCAAAATCCCACACGTTCATTTATTTCAAGATAGCTACAAGGATTAATAAAAAAAGCACAAAGTGTGTTTAAGTTTTCTTAAAAGACTCTCCCTCGCCTCAAACACACGTATCCCATGGTTCTGGCCGCTTTCTGTCGCAGTTCTAGACGTCCTCTTTCGGGGGTATCTTTGAGGCGCGACTAAAAACAAAACAACAAAACGCAGTGAATGCTGTTGCAGGGCGCCATCTAGTGGAAAGGCAAAGGCAGGCGCATAAAAACATAAGGGTGTGTGGGAATTCGGTTCTTCCAGAGCCCTAGTTTGGAATGAGACCGAGGAAATGTAAGCACACATTTTGGGAAATGAGAATGTGGGTTGCTTAGACATGAAGCTGACTCATACCAGGCCCGTCTGGGAGATAAGTGTTGGGGTTTGGAGCAGACAGGGGCTTTGGGGAGACAAGTCAGCTCCTGGGGTCCCCTGCTGGAAGAACACCCCCCTTGCCGCCATCAGGGTAGCAAAAGCCATCATCCCACTATCTCTCCTGGCAAAAGAGTCCTTTGGCGCCTGGATCCCTCCAGGGCCACTCACGATTCAGAGCCCAGGAGGGAAGCGCTCCAGGCTGGTGGCTGTGGCTTCTGCGTGGAACACTCAGTGGTGGTGATGGTGGATCATTCTGACGCCAGGGCCACTTCCCTGGGCCGGATCAGCTTCTCAGGCCTTTGCCTCACTGGCCCACTTGGGTCATTGTCTATGCGTGGTCCTTCACACTACTGAAGAATAAATCTGAAAGGAGGAGAGACTCATGCAGGTAGAAAATGAACATGGTTTGAGATTTTATCCAATTCAGTATGAACGAGGAAACCGAACAGAAGCGTTTCCATGTACAGATTGGGAATATTGACGTGAGCTCTGTGCATGCGCATGTGTGTGTTTGTGTATGTAGAGGGGGGAGGGAAGCTGGGGGAGTTTGCCTCTCCAGGAGCCAGGATTTATTCACGTATCTACAGACGCAGATTATTTTGCATTGCTATCAGTTATGTACAATTCAGAGTTGTAAAACAGCTCAAAGGCAGTAAACGGCTAGAATCTGATCCCTCCTCCCTTGCACCGTGGGAGTGCTCTCAATAAAACGTAATTTTCCACTGGAGACAGCCAATAATCTTTTCTACACATGGCAAATTTCCTTAAAACAAAAAGGAGAATTTGGTTAAAACTGATGTGTATTTCCAGCAAGCCAGGAGCAGGAAGTGGATGGTATGGCACCTGTTACTCAGAAAGTGGGGTGGGGGAGAAGATTTGGCACTCTTTATCTCTTGGGCAGTCTGCAGCTTTTACTTTAGTGATTATAAAAACATATACCTGAAATTTCTGTGTGTGGCATGGTGGTACATGCTTGTAATCCTGACACTCTGTGGAGGCTGAGGCAGGAGGATCACAAGTTTGAGCTCAGCCTGGGAAACTTAGTGACTTAGTGAGACACTGTCTCAAAATAAAAAAAAAAAATTAAAAAATGGCTCAGTGTTGGAGGTCCTTGGTTCAGTCCTCTGTACCATAAAAATACACACACACACACACACACAGTATGGACATTCCGAGCCCTACCAGCAATCTCTAACACCCCAAGTCTTATGTTTTTGTTTTTTTTTTTTTTTTTTTTTGGACAGTGGTGGCTCCGGAGTCCCAGAGACCCCTGTTTCCCCCAGTCCCAGCACCCTGCCTCCTGTGGCAGGATCTGTCCCCTTCATTCCCTTCTTCACTGCTTTTTCACTGGGGCACCCCATGGGCCACTAGCGCTTTGTGTCACCTGTTTTCAATCTGTGGGGCTCCTCTCAACTTCTCCCTCATTCTTCCATGTATTTGCTTATGCACTTTATTTTTTGGATTCTGTACTTTTTGTGCTAAAACTGAATCAGTTAGTTGTAAACACATTTATTATGTCAAGAGTAAAATGCTGCCATAATTAGCAATTGCAAAAGCTATTATCTTTATGAAGTTAATAAGAACTTTAAATAGCTGGGTAGCAAGATAGATCATTCATACAAATATTAGAGTACAGTTGGTTAATTTTAGGAAGATGTCTGGAGGCATCTAACTTGGCCTGACTGCAGCCATCTTGAGATGGGACTGAGCTGATTGTCCCCAAGAAACCCGGGCCTTTTTTCCGCTGCTTAGTTCCCCAGCATGCTATAGATCACACACAACCATTGGAGTGCCATGTGGGGCCACTGGTGCTAGGGATGTGCCTGGCATCTTTGATGGTACCTTGAGATAAAACCAGGTATATTCTGGATTGGATGAAGTCACTTTTATGGCAACTGCCATGCAAAGTCTTCTCTTGGACCCAAGGTACAAAATCCACTCATTTTAGTTTACACTTGACCATACTTCTGTCCATAGGGTCCCCACTGGACTGAACTTCATGTGATCCTGGGTCTCTCTCCTCCTTTGGTGTCTCTAAGACAGCTGGTTATACTACATTTTCCCAGAACAATATTATATATATATATATATTTTTTTTTTTTTTCCCTCTGTTTTGTGCTACTAGGGATTGAACTCAGGCCCTTTGCATTGAGCAACATTCTCAATCCTCCCCTCCTTTTTTAAAAAATAAAATCTGAGATGGAATCGCACTAAGTTGTTAAATTGCCCAAACGGGGCTCAAACTTGTGATCCATTTGCGTCAGCCTCCCAGACTATTCCTGCCAGGCCTGGTTTATACTTTGTTTTATCTTATAAAGTTGAAATAATGATAAAAGGCAGAATATTAGAGATTTGATTCTATTATAAATATAATCTTGGTAGAAATTTTTATTGCTTGGAGAAGTAGTATTTCATACTTAAAGAAGCAGGATTCCTTACATGAAATAAAACCCTTCCTAGAACACTAACTCATGGTTTAGTGGTTTTATTGCATTTAGGTCACAGTTTCTTCAAGCAAAAGTTATATTTGAGAATTCTCTGTCTTGGGAGGAATATGTTAAAAAAATCAATTTTGTCACATCCGAGTTTCACAAAATAAATTGTTCAAAATCATGTACAATATCCTTACCGAACATCCTTGAGTTGGGCAAAATAAAGACAGTGAAGAAGCCAGACACGGTGGCACATGCCTGTAATTCCAGCACCTTGGGAGGCTGAATCTGGAGGACTGAAAGTTCAAGTCCAGTCTGGGCAGTTTAGCGATTTAGGAAGACTGTCTCTAATAATAATACTAGCTGGGAATGTAGCACAGTGTGAAGGCCCTGGGTTCAATCCCCAGTCCTCCCAAAAGGAAAGAGATAAGCGTATCATTCCAAGCATGTTTTTGCTCTTGTTATTCGCATCTCACAACAGCGGATTTTAGAAGAATGCTTTAAGGAGGTAATTCCTCATAGTTTTTGATTCACTGGAGGCTACGATTTAAACAAAAACTTGTAGAAAAGATTGCTGTGGATGGCCATCTGTTTTCAGGAGTTGAAGAGGAAGGCTTTGGGAAATCCTTCCAAGCCCTTAATCCTACGTACAGTTTCTCCTAGAAACTTGTTATCAGGAACTTTTATCTGAATACTGTTCCGCGGTGCACAGAGAGATCGGGGCCGTCCTCCAATGGGCTGGTGGAAGAATGTGTTATCAAGCACGGCAGGAATCTAGAAAAGGAAGTCAGGAGCAATCTTGTATCAACAGTACTGAGAAATCAGTATTCAGATCTAAAAAATCGTCAGCACTTAAAGTTTGGAAACTAACATTTGTGATAAGATTGTGGTAATTTTTCATTTCTGGGCAGATAATGTTCCAAACTTCTTCTTTCCTCCCCAAGTTGGTTCTCTATCGGTGAGAAGTGACACGAGCGCCCTTGGAGCCCTGGGCTGGGCCACACGAGGACCGCTGGTCCCTGGAACTGTGGTCACAGCTCTCCCAGGCACACGGAAGCTGGGAACCAAGAAGGTGGTCCACCAATTTCATGGCTGAGGACCTCACAGAGCCGGGATAAGGCACGGGAAGGTGACACTCCTAAGTTCACACGGCAGGGCAGAGGCTGAACTGAGGCTGGGCGGTCCCCTCTGGGGGATGAGAACGTGGGGTCCTTCTGCTGCTTTTGGGGCCCTGACTCTTCCTGACTCTTTCCAGGCATCTTTTCCAGAATCTGTCTGGAAATGGGGACTTGCAGGCTGTTAGACACTGGCATTGACTCAGAAAGACGGGTATGAGGTTTCCATGCCATCACCCGGGAAGTTTAGTCACCAAACAGGCAGGAAGTTCTGCCCCTCTGGACAGCCTTGGGGCAATTGTGGGGAACTGAAGCCTTGGCTGAGAGACTTATTTGATTTTTTTGGGAGTGGGGCTGGGGATCAAACTCAGGGCCTTGTGCTTGCTAGGCAAGCACTCTACCACTTGAGCTTAAATCCTCAACCCCTGAGATTTATTGGATTAAAAGCCCCGAAGGAAGTTAGGAAACATGACAGCATCCTGGCCAAGGGACTGGACCTGTGACACGCCCTCTACTGTCCCGAATCGAGGTCCCCAGGTACCAGCTGGGGTGCCAGCAGCACCTTCAATGATGACACAAACTCATTTAGGTTAAGTGCTGGCCTGCTGGGCTCTGTCCATGCACTTTATATGGGCCAATCTGGATCCTTGTAATAACTGTCAGCAAGGGACTCTTGTCACCCCCACTCTACTGGTCAGAACACTGAGGCACGGAGAGGTTCGTAACTTGTTCAAGGTCACATAGCTAGCAAGCAGCAGAACCGAGACTGGGACCCAGATGGGCAGGCTCCAGTGATGCTGGACATCGCTTCTCCTGTCACCTCCTCGCAGAACCATGCGTCAGAGAACGAGTGCCCTAAATGTACCCTCGTGGTCGATTCTCATAGAACCATGAGGCTCCCCATCATGGATCAGTTTTAAAATACTGTCTTGTTTCGCATTTTAATACCTTTGCTGAAGGGTCACGTGCTTGACTTTGCAGTTAGGATGCGCACACTGCGAGGAACTTCGGCTTTGACGCTGTTCTGTGTTCTCTTCCACTTACAGCCACTTGGCAGCCACCCTTGTCACGGGGGAGCTGGGGCTGGGAGTTGAGGGCGGGGTCAGCAGTGTGGAATAGGGCACTGAGGACGGAGGACAGACACAGGCCAGCCTTCCCTGAGGCAGCTGCTTCCTGCCTTTGCTCCACATACTGCCCAGACTAATCCTCTCCTGGGTCCCCAGCACAGCAGAGGGCTCAGACAAGGAGCAGGGACACCCAGAGGGAAGGCGCGGGGACAGGACGCCTGCTCAGACCTCGGTGTCCCCTCTTCCTGCCCTTGTCCCTGACCTAGGAGAAGGGGAGGCGGGAAAAGCAACATACCATTGTCTTCAGGGCTCCATCTTGGTGGCTGCCCCATGGCACCCAGGTCTTTCCGTCACCCCCCTAAGCTTCCCCAGTTCCCACATGCAGTCTGTGCCGGGCTGGATAGAACCAGAGACGAGGGGAGGGAGGGAAGGAGGTGTGGACTGTGGCATCTCTGTTCCTTAAGGAATTGTTCCTTGATTGAGTCATTCATTCTACACCCAGGCCTGAGTGCTAAGCCTGCACCACCAGAGCACACGCAGGGCGGAGAGACGTGAACCAGGAATGTGTGGGCGTGTGTAGGGGCACAGACACCGCAGGGCAGCGTGGGGGGAAGGTGCCAGTCAAATAGTATCCACGGGAAATAATAGCAATTCCAGCCGACCCTGATGGTGGGTTATGCAGTGACAAGTGTTATTTCATTTGGTTCCTTCAAAGTCTCTTCGGGCTTTGTGGACAATTATCTCCAAGCAACAGGCAAGGCCCTGGAGGCCTGGCCTGGCCACCGGAAAGCAGGTGGATAAAGTCCCGCGCTAAGCAATGCTAGCGGTGGGAGATGCACCCAGGTGTTGGGCTCTGGGGACTCTGACCTGCTCTGCTCTTTGCAGCCCCATTACCCTGCCTGGGGGGAGGTCAGGGAGGGCTGCCTGGATGAGGACCTAGCTGAGTGGAGACTGAAGCATGCACAGGAGTCTACAGAGAGATGGGCTACAAGGAACAACATTTACAAAGTAGCAAGGGCTGGCATAAAAAAACTGTTGCTCGGTGCTCTCAATTCCAAGAAGCTGGGTGATGCCAGTAAAAGGGCAAGTGTGTGGAAATAGGCTCTGCTTCCTCTTTCAGCTTTTCTGCTTCCTCGTGGTAGTGGCATAAGTAAGTAGGAAGTGTGCGAGGCTCACAGTTGTCTGGAGGCTCCTGAAGGGGCAGGCCTGTCGCACGCACCACGGAGGTAGGCCCGGGGGCACGGGAGCAGCTTGCTCTGGGGACCCGGGGAAGGTTAGGGTTGAGGAGCAAGGGCTGAGTGCCCCTAGGGACTTGAGGGAGCCGCAGCGTGTAAGGCCCTGCCCTGGATCATAGACCTGAATTTAAGGGGGTTCA
The DNA here is from genome assembly GCA_004026905.1 of Hystrix cristata. Taxonomy (NCBI): domain Eukaryota; kingdom Metazoa; phylum Chordata; class Mammalia; order Rodentia; family Hystricidae; genus Hystrix; species Hystrix cristata. Next base: position 16,833 of record PVJO010028486.1, read on the forward strand.
GCTGGTGTGGACAGGTTGGAGTTAGTGGTTTACCTAGAGGGAGTGAAAGATGGGAGAGAGTTAGAGGTGGATGCAGAGAGAGGATAAAACAAGATCACTCCATCTCTGTGCCTCCTTCCTCCCTCCCTCCCTCCCTCTCCCAGCAGCCTCAGGGTTAACAGTTGGTCCCATCGCAGTTGTCCCAGTGTGTGTGTGTGTGTGTGTGTGTGTGTGTGTGTGTGTGTGTGTGCGCGCGCGCGCGCAGGTGTGCACTGCTTGGGTCTTTTGTAGGTTTCAGGAATTTTGAGGAGCAGATGCAGCATCTGGCTCATCCTGTAACACCACCAAAGACAGGGAGGAAAGGCGAACACAGGCAGGCTGGGCCTCCATCTGCCCTGGGGCGCAGGGAACAGGCCGGGGGGAGGGGCTGCAGAGACGATGGCATCGGTGGGGTGTGGCCCAAAGGTGTCTGTGCATCCCAAGACACATGGACGTCTCCCCCTGAGTGAGGAAGACCCCCAAAGTGTGTGGGAGCTTGGCACCAAACGCGAGGTGCAAACCCCAGAGTAGAAGATGCAGCACATTTTGTAGCAATCTCGGGACAGATGAGGGACGAAGGCCCAGCGACGAGGGCAGCGGCAGGGACAGGAGTGCAGGAGTGCCCACCGCTTCATGGCCGTAGTCCTGCCATGTGGAGAGGAGGGCGCAGGGCCCAACCTGTCCTATATGCCCTTTCTCAGGTCCACGGGGAGGATGGCTGCTACTGGGTGAACAAAAGAGCTGGTGATGTGGGACACCAGCTGCCCCAGCCCGGCAGCAACGGGAGACTGCAGGGCAATGAGGACGCCCACCTGTCCATAGCCAGGGCCCACCCTGCCACCCACCTGCAGGTCCAGAGCCGGCCAGGAGATGGCGCTGCCCCCAGGCCTGCTCCTCACTGCCTTGCTGGTTCTGCTCTGGGGGCCCCGGGCTGAAGGGGCAGAGGGTGAGTCTGAGGCGCCTTCCCCTTTTCCATCCCCCGCCTCACTCCTGACCATGTCAGGGACACCCCCACTGCACCCCTAGAAGCTCCCGGACACCCCACGTCTCTGCCTGCTCTCTGCCTGGTCGCCTGGGCCCTCCCTCCAGGCTCCCACACCCCTGCTCACCCTTCCCTGAACCCCGAGAGTCCCGCTGAGGGGCGCCACCTCTCTGCCCGCCCTTCTCAGGGTGGCACTCAAGGCCCTGACCTCCGGACGGGTGCAGCCTCTCC
>PVJO010028487.1:0-18069 GCA_004026905.1 Hystrix cristata
TAGTTCCACCATTTATTAGCAAGATGAACTTCCTTTACTTGGCCAAGTCCCTGACTCCTCTTCTGAAAAATGGGGATAACATTACCTCATATATAAGGCTGATGACTGGATGGAATGGGCTAATGTTTGCCCAGTAACTGGTACATTATTTGGAACAATAACCTCTCCTCGCTAAAGGTAGTATAAAACAAGTCCAAAATGAATAGGACCCTCTTGAGGTCCAGTTTTTTGTTTCCAGAATTTATGACAATAATAATTAAATGATTAATTCTACAATTGATTTTAGGGAGTGTCTTCCCTAAAATAATAAAATCTAAATTAGAAACAAGACTGGCATTCATCTTGTTCTCTGGATACAACAGACACAAAGAATTTGTGGAGTGAATGATTAAGTGAATGAAGTAAGAAAGACAACATATGCTTTCAGATGTGAGAGGGAAGGAGCCCACCACTGAAGGGTGGTGTGAAGAGAGAGATGTGTATGAAGGACTGGGACATTATGGGGCTTCTTTAAAGGATGGTTAGGATGAATCCTTACGAAGGAGGGCAAGGAGACAAGGAAGGCAGAAGTGTGAACGTTGGAATGGTACACTGGTGCTAGAGAGCCACAGGCTGGCTAAGAATATTCTTCCAGTGGAAATAATTAGCCATAAGACAGGGAAAGAAGTTCCGCAGCGGAACTTGAAACTATTTTTTCAAAGTTCCTACTATTACCACAGAGGCAAGTAGAATTCAGTCAAGCTCACCTGAGGCCTAAAGTCATACTTCCCAAGTTCTGCTCGAACCTGTGCCATAAATGAACATTGTGCAATAGGAAACATCAAATTTCATATTCTCAGACCAAGTAATGATACAGTATACTAATTACAATTGTACTCCCAGGATAAAAATGAATCCTAATTACAGGGTGCTCTAATGAAGTTTCCTAAATAGACATATATAGGCTTTTAACCTTCAGGGTTTGAAAACTTAGTGGGGTTGGCAAAGCCAAATCCTGATAACAAACATACAAACACAGATACCTCTCCAGGCCTCTAAGATAATTACAAGGGTATTTATTTCCAAATTAGATGCCATCTGAACTAATAAAAGGAACAATTAACCTAAAATGTAAAATACCCAGATCTCCTCTGAGACTTAATGATCTGGCATCCTCTTAAATAGTAAACTAATCACCGATTCTCTCCAACCAAGGCCTGAAATAGGGCCCCAAAGACTCTTATACCCAACACATTCTCTTTCAACAGGGAAAGAACTCGCCCAGTTTTGTTTGCATTCACTGATCTTTAAGCAAACTGCCCTTTCTGAAGGCTACTTGAAAAGCAATAGCTGCATTTTAAAGGGAAAGTTCACCTAGAGCAGGAATTCTATGTGAGTCATCAGCCCAGATATGAGCTCAAGGACAAGAAGCAGGAATCATTATCTAATGGCTTGTTACTAGGAAGCCAGGTCCTAATACCCGGGAAGAGTCGGTGACACTTGATCCTTGGTTCTTTGTGCCTTCAAAGAAAGATCTCAGACAAGATACCTATGCAGTCATATAGAATACAAGTAGAGTTCATGGCAAAATGACAGGTTTTTCAGAGCAGGAGAGAGAATACATCTTCAAGTGTGAAGGTTGGCAAGCACCAAGACTGCAGTTACACTGACTAAGGTCTCAGGTTACATATATGAAACAGGTCTTTCAAGGAATATCATTTTCCTTCCATCAAGGTCATGGCTCTTTTACAAAGAAAATGAGATGTCTTGACCAACTTCAAAGAAAAGGTCTCTGTTTACTCCATAGGCAGAATGTTTCTGTTTGGTTTTGAGACCTTGAGGTTTTTTCCAAACCCTCACCCATGATTGGGACTTTACAGGGGCCCTGGACCTATCAGTGTGCTCAGGGGATGTCACGTTCTCTTGGGCTAAAGTTTGATCTACAGCTAATGATTAAGAAAACAAAGGACAAAAGACAAAAGTCACCTTTCCTTTGTTTTTCTGTGGCCCCAGTCACCTGTCTCCAGGACTGCTAATGTCTAACTTTCTGTCTAACAGTATCATGTGGGAAAAGGACATAGAGAAATGAACTAAAGCCTGAGACTGAAGAGACTTCCGGTTGGACACTGTGGTCATCTGCACTCCTGGTACTTGACAGGCTGACACTAGAAGACTGCAAGTTTGACTCAAGTCCCTCATCAAGATAGAAAGAACCTGGAAGGGGCTAGGGATTTAGCTCAGTGGTTAAAGTGCTTGCCTTGCAAGCACAAGGACCTGCGTTCGATCCCCAGCACCAAAAACAAAGATAGAAAGAACCTGGAAAGAGGGAGAGAGGGAAAGAGAGAGAGAGAGAGGTTGAGAGATTCATTGTATGAAACCCATCCAAAAGCAGTTTCCCATGTTTTGCAGGTGACATCTGCTTAGGCCTCTCCATGTCACTCTATGGGCCTTAAGGGACAAAAGAAACTGACTCAAATGTAAATTTAATGTGTCTTGCTGTCTCATGAGAAAAAATGCCCTTTGTCTCCAATCCAGGCATCTTGTGTCTACTCACAGCATTCACGGAACTATAGTAGGTTAACTAGTCAATTTGCACCTATGATAAAATCCTCAGGTCCTTTCCAATTCTTAATAAATGACAACTAAATGAATAGGTGCTATAAACCCTGCAACACTCCATCCTTTCTCTAATCAAAATATTTTGTGTTTGTATCATTATGGAAAAGTCCCAGTCCTGCTGTGTGATTCCTGATCATGCATAGTCAGTATGTTTTGCTTTTGCTAAAATTAAAAGTTCTACTGGGGTACCTTTTCCAATGCTATTGCTCTCTTCTGGAAGCCTTCTGAGGTTTCCATGTGCTGTTCCAATTCATCTTGGACCAATTACTTGGAGAGCAAATAACCTGTGATGGTGGCCACAGTTTTCTTTTGCAAACACTATCTGTTTTATGAGACATAGGCAAGGTTATTTATTAAGTAACATTGTGGGGGGTGGTTGCTAGGGATCAGACTCAGGATTTTGTTATTGCTAGGCAAGCGCTCTACCAATGAGCTAAATCCCAAACCCCTAAGTAAGATTTTTGTAACTGAGCACCCCTTTACTCACTAATTAGAGGATCCTATTTCTAGTTAAAAGAGGGGAAAAGGGCTGGGGATGTAGCTCAATTGTAAAACACTTGCCAAGCACATGGGAGGCCTTGGATTCAATCCCTAGAATGGAAAGAGAAAGAGAGAGAGGAAGGAAGGAAGGAAGGAAGGAAAGGAAAGGAAAGGAAAGGAAAGAAGGAAGGAGGAACTAAAGGAAGGAAGGGGGAGGGGGAAATAAAGGAAGAAAGAGGAAAAAGAAAAAAGACAAAGGTAAAGTTTAAAAAGAATGTACTCAATATTTTAACAGTAATTAGCTCTGGATGGCAGAATTATGGATAATCTTTCTTTTCTTATTTTGTCAGTTAGTACTGAATTTTCAAATATGAACATGAATTACATTGTGTAGTATTTTAAAATAAAAAGATGATTAAGACCATAGCTTCTCACCTGGTTGGGTACTACCTGACTCATGGCCTCTTCCGGCCTTGATGCCTCAATGCCATGTGAAGGACCTACCTCCAGTGCCCCTCTCTTCCTGTCACTATTGTGGCGAGAACAAAGCAACCTGCTGATTCGAATTAGCTCATTTAATATAACCTTTACACAACTCTAGTTAAAATGTACATGTAGAGTTTTATCCATTCTGAGCACCAATATAAGATCCAATTTAAAACATCTTGTCTTTCACCTGAAGCCACAGCAGTGACAACCCCTCTGAATTCCCTAAGGTAAGACCAGAAATACACTGAGTGATATATAATAGCAATCTCCCAAGAAAAGCCATTTTTGAAATCTTACCATGTAGGAAGACTAATGTGTCTATTAAAAGCAAAAATGTAAACTCCAGGTCCTCTCTTTGGGGACCGATTCAAATGCAGTTTTGCTAAATTAGCTGTAGAATAAATGGGATGAGAAGGCTAACAATAAAAGTATATAAAATATCTTTGGTAGGAATAATTTATATGTATTATTCTAATACAAAGCAGACTAGTAAATAGGCTAAGCAAGAATTTTAAGAAATTACTGTATACAAAGCAATGCTTTTTTTTTTTTTTTTTTTTTTTTTTTTTTTGGTGCTGGGGATCTAACTCAGAGCCTTGTACTTACAAGGCAAGCACTCTAACCACTGAGCCAAATCCCCAGCCCCAAAGCAATGCACTTTTAAAATCAAATCTATAGTGCATTAGTAAGAAATTGTTTTCAATATTTATTGTTGACAAGAATAACCTATTTTAATAAGTCAGACATTGATGAAAATTTACTTTATAAGTGGAATATTTTTCTAAACTAAATGTGACTTTAATCTTGGAAAGCCAGTACTAAAGGCCAGCATGATACGAAAAGAAGTCAGTAAGAGACTTAAAATTCTATGAGATTCTTTGTAGATAAAGACTTTACAGCACAAGCATTTTTCTGCTCCCTGATTTACTCGCCCAATGTTTAGGACTCTTTATCATGCTTTTAGGAAGCAGTGGGCGTCAATCATTTGGCCACTTTGGGTTAAATTCAACCTCATTTGTGCCTGCTACACAACTGACATGAGAGTCTATTAGAAGCCTGAAGAAACATGCCTATAATATCCTTTAAAAACCAGGAAGTTTTCCCTTTACAAACAACTTCAAACGTTTTACTGCCCCTGTGCCTATCTCCCTTTCACTCACTTAATATGCCCCCAGACACACACTTTTGACTTTAAAACATAATTAAGCAGGAAGATATTTAACAGTATGGAAATATTCTCTATTAACTAGGGAACATATAATTCTCCCCTACATGGCAAAAGAAAACATCTGTTAATCCAGCTCCTCTCTGGCTTTTAGAATAAGAAAGCTCAGAGGTTTTGTATACAAGAACAAAAAACACATACCCAAAGGCCCAAAAGAATGAGAAAAGCAATCACCAAATATGCAGCAGCAACAGCAGGTAGAGAAGGTGCCTTGGGTACTGCGCCCGAGGCAGCTAGCAGCCTTGAGTGTTTTGCAAGACATCAGACTGAGTTGAAGCAGATGTTTCTCAGCCACCAGAGAGGTTTAGGTACCATGCATGCCTGCCTGCCCAGCGAAAGAAACATTATTGCATCAAAGACGTAGTGTGCTCTGTTCAAGTCTTTTGCTCTCTTTCTTCTCAGAGGTCTTAAAAATTAAAAACAAAGGCAAAGAGAGTTAAGCAAGTAAGAGAAAAGATGTTCTTGTCTGAAGTGACTGCCGCAGCTTCTGCTCTGGCTTTTTAGAGAAAAATTACAAACATGTAACTAAATAATATGCTCTGGGGAGTACAGAGTCTATTATCCAGTAACCTCATGAGAAGAAAAAGTCCATATTAGCTGAATAAGCACTGACAAATGGAGTACTGCTCTGCCATAAAGAATGTTAAGCTTGAGATATTCCTCAGTAAATGGATGCATCTTGAGACCATACTCTTAAGTGAAATAAATCGGACACACATGTTTAAATACTGCATAGTTTCACTGATGTGAGAAACTGAAAGTGTAAATAAAGACTAAAATGTATTATATTGGGAAAGGGAAGAAAATGTCCAAATGGGAAGGGGAACAAGGGAGGGGGAACGGAACAGAGGACAAGAGAAATAAGAAATGGAAGGAAAAAATGGAAACAAAGCTTTTCTAAATAGGGAGGGAGGAGGGGGTGAAGGGAAGGGAGGGGAATGGGAAAAAAGAAGCAACAAGATACGTCACGTGCAGGTACAAATCCCCTATGATTAATGTTATCACTATGTACATCTAAAATGTACCATTAAAATAAAATAAAAATTTTTTTAAATCTAAAAACAAAAATTGGTTAAGTGCCTTCTACACACTGGTACTGTTCTATGTACTGAGGACACCGCCTGGAATATGGAGAGGAAGCCTGCATCCTAGTAGAAGAGACACATGATAAAGCTAGGAATAAATAAATGCAGGTAATATTAAGTGGTGGTAAATAAAATTAGGCAAGATGCAAGAATGGAGAAACTGGATGAGTGGATGGGCAAGGATGGGAAGGAGGACACTGGCACTTATTTCAGATGAAGGGAGCCAGGAGGAACCTATGTAAACCAACCAGAATCTCAGGAAGGCCAACCTTAAGATGACTGCTAAATGTGACCGGAGGCATGTTCATTCATTCATTCAGATAAATATGCACTGGACAGATAAATAACCACTGTGCACCAGATACCACACAAAACACTAGGGATGCAAGGTAACCCAAAGAAACACGCTACCTGCCCACTGACATGCATGTCTGCAAAAGAGGCAAGCATTTATCAGTACACATACAAAGAACTGGAGAACTACAATTGGTGATCATTATAAAGTATGCAAAGAAGAAAACTGTGATTGTCCGTATGAAAATAGGCAAGCCCCAAATCCTTCAAGAGTCACTGACACTCAGATGTTTTCTAGCTTCCTCAGCCAACTTAGATCAAGTGGGAAGGGAGGCAATGGAGAGCAGAAAAATCTGTGGAAGTGGGAAGGGAAGGAGTCTGGACAGGCTCCAAACCTAAGGGGCCTGTACATCTGGGAAGGTAAGAAGGCATCCCCAAGGCCTGAGAAGGTCCCAGAAAGGGAAGGTGGGGACAAGTGTCTGCAAACAAGTGTGTGGGGCCGGATGGCACCTGGCAGTAAGCTCACCTAAACTCATACCCATCTATTGGATGAGACAACTGAAGCCCAAAGAGGTTAAGTTGCTCTTGCTCAAGGTCACAGAACAAAGTAATGGGAAATCCATAAATAGAATCTCAGCCTACTTGTCAATGAAGTGTTTACATTAAAACTTACATATAATTCACTCATGGTGAGAGAGGTGATGTGTGCTTTTATAAAATTTAAAAATAAGAATTAGAATTTGCTAACAGACTCAGAAATATTGTGAATTTCAGAAATATCATGCATTTCAGAAATATCTGTAAGCCTCCTATAAAACAAATCAGGATTTTATTTAAGAACAATATCACCCTCCAGACAAAGTAAACATGGAATCCTCCTGCTAGGTGAGGAATTTGCTGAGGCTCATTAATTCCAAGCAGGGCTGTTCTTTGCCCGGTGTTCTTCGGTGTGTGTTTTCATTTTTCTTGCTTGTACTTATTGGGCACAGAGCCCAGCTCTCTGAGACTCCTGGGTCCAGGCGTCAGCAAGCAGCTGCTATACAGTCTACATACAGGAACCATCCCACAGTACAAAAAATGAAGATAAACCACTGCTTATTTCTAAGTGTAAACCTTTTAGTTATTTAGATAGTGATGCTCTATTTAGCTAGAATGTTCTAAGTGGTGACTTATCTTCATTCCCTTGACAGAGAGCTGTCAGCCTGACAGGGTTGAGAGAAGACCCAAGGAAGGCTGGGTTTTCTCAGGACAAACTGAGGCTGAGCAGAAAGATTAACAGTAAGAATTCTTTAGATTCACTGCTGCACCCCTGAACACCCACCAAACGACTGAAGGTAAGGGTACTTTGTCTACATCTCCTTGATAATTCTTCTCATTGTAAGTAAATAATCTTGATGGTAACTAATGAGGATTAGGAGGTTTGCTATTTCTTTCTGGAATTTCACATCAGTGGTCAGTTGCCCACACTCAGATTCACTGACCACAGAGCATGGGGTTTTTAGATAAGCGTGATAGCACTGAACTCTGCTTTCAACAAGGATTTGTTTTCTGAAAAGCAAGCAAAAAGCATCCAGTTCCTTTGCCCTGTTTGCCAAAACCAGGTGAGGTGGTAGGTGCACTACCAAAGTGATGTAGTCTCATCCAGGTGCAGGGTGCATGGCTCCACAGGAGAGGTCTCTAGATCCTGTAAAATGGGCAAGCAAAGCACCTGCTGTTCTTAGAGTTAGCCTTCTCTGCCTAACATTATGCTCCATACCTGTAAAAACTGGGAAAGGGAAATACTGGAACATATAAATTTTATTCCACTGACTTTTTCTTTTCCTCATTCTTCCCCTAGTTTCCTAGCGTCTCCATAAAAGACATGGAAGCAAGCCCTACTAGGGCTTTGCTGTCACAGGCAGGAGTTTCACTTCCCAGTCCTTCCTGTGTTGAAGGAGGGAGATAATGATAGGGCAGAAGTCTCTGTCCAGCCAATAGCCTGGCTTTGAGGCCTATTATCTTGCTGTGTGATCCTTGCACGTTAGAATTTCATTATGCTTTCTTCCCAGGAACATGGGATACTCAGGCTAATTGGAGACACTCAAGGATTCCAAAAGAAAAAGAGAAAAGCACAGTAATAATTTTCTAAATATTATCCCTTTGACTTGTAGATGCTACTCGGGTAATGGGCTGGGCATTTTCATCACATCTTTCTTTTGCATTATAGATAATTCTGCAGGGATGAATGCATGTATTTGCATGCATGTGTGAGTTTGTCAATAATACGAAATCCTAGAAATGGAATTGCTTAAAACTGCATTTCTGGATGTCTGCAAAGCATGAAAGTCAATATGGAAGGCTAGAAGAGGGGGAGCAAGAAGTGAAACTCTAAACTTGTGTAGATGAACAGCATTTGGAAACATTACCAGAACAGGTAATCCAGATTCCACTCACATTTCTCATGCCAAAGGTCCACACATGCACAAGGTGCCTGCTTTTCCATTTCAATAGGTCAGGTTTCTCATTTGCTTCCACATTCAGTTTGTAGTCCCAGGCTATTCTGGATAGTGTTCATTTGCCCTTCATATTTTCTTTCTTGGGCATCACTGAAAAAATTGCTTATGGTTTTAGATTCTGGGTCATGGCTTTTCGTGTCAACTAGGCCTGTAGCCACATGGCCCATAGAAAATAAATAACTAGCCAATTGCTATGGTAACTTTTTCTCCTCCAGTTCATTTCTTTCCCAAGCTTATTCCTTTCTATTTCTACTTTCTTCCACAAAAAATTACAAACATAAATGAAAGTCCACGATGTTATAATTGTTGTAAGGGTTTTTCCCTGCTGTGCCATGCACAGGTTTTTCATGTTAACCTCTCCTGTTCCTACCCTCACTCCCTGGGTGTCTTTTGCTTCCCCTCACTTACTTTTCCCACACTTTGCTTTCTCTCCTTTGTCTAGGTCTGTCTGCTATCACTTTAACAAACATCCACACATACATTTATCTCTCTTTCTTTTAAGTGAAATTCCTTAAATGCCCGAATCACCCCCATAGTTTTCCAGAATTACTGCATCATTTCTCCTATTTACAAAAATAATTATTTTACCCCTCATCGGTATTTATCAGTTTGCATTTCTGCTGTGTGTAGTCACAACAAAATTTTCTGCAGGATCACATTTGGAGAAAAAGAGAAACAAAAAAGCAAGACAGACCCACTTTAGCTCTAGTTAAGAAACCAAGCTAGAAAAACACTACATTGAACTGTTTTTATGAAGATCCTTGGATACATTTGCATTGCTCTAGTCCTTTAATTAAAAAATAAGGGTCAAATCAAACTATTTTCAGAAATCGTAATGACTCAGTTATAAAAGAGGATATCACTGCTGATGTAGACATAATACAATTATCTCATGACAAGGACATAAACCCCCGAACCAGATGGCCTTGCAATTTAATTTCTCAAGAAATTCAGAAACTTATTACAGGAACCACCCTGCACTCCCAGAATGAGACTATACTTTTCTACCAGAACAAAACGTCTCAGAAATGTCCAAGTGATTGAGTTTTATGCAAATAAAATCGTCACACACTAAGACCTCTGCATCTCCATTTCCTAAGATAACAAGGTAAAATCTCCAAGAATGCAAAAAGTAATCTGTTTGATTTTTGCAAGCACAATCTACCGTGTGTCTGCATTGCCTGAATGCAGGCACATAGAATGTTAGGAAGAGGCACAGAGGACTGGGTGGTGTGGGAAAAACCAGGAAGCAAGGAGAAGGAATACTGAAGGCAAAATCCTTTCAAGAGTAGGCCCTGAAGCTAGATCGACTTCAGATAATGCCATTTCAGTCTTTCTTTTCTACACCTCTTCTTAGTCCCACCAGTACCCACACCAATCTTGCCTCCTAGTGCTATGAAGTTGTAGGTACATGTTGTGTTTTACAGGAATTTTCCCTCTAGCTCTCTAGCCCTCCTTGTGCTAAAGTTTCACATTAAAGGAGACAGAAGAGCCATATGTTGTCTCTGTGGTATTGGCAGCCAGAAACTAAGGCCCAAATGATTAACTACCACAGCACTTAAATAAGCTCACAGTAATATTTAGCCTTGAAGTGTCTTTCACAGCAGCAGAAAGAGAATATACTCAACTCAGAATGTACACAACTTTCAGTTTCGGGCCATAGTATGTATACAGCTTTGGTGTGGTGAAAAATTTTTAATGTACACTATGTTCTTTTAGATTTCTTGCTGATTCCTGGAATAGTTTTGCTTTTACAGAATCCAGGACTGAATCACTCCCAGACTAGCTGGCTAGCTTACCTGCAGTAGCAGTAGCCCTAACAGGATCTGGGTAGAAGGGGCTCTGTGGAAAGGGACTTGAAGATCGCTGTGACTGCATCTTGTCTCAACCTCAGCCAGGTAACACTGTTCTTGTGCCACTTTGACCTCCTGAAACAGGATCTGAGATAGGCCATATGGCGTTTTATCACAGATGGCCAGTGTGACGCCCAGTTTCACCGAAACTCTACAGACTAGAAGATGCTTTGAGCTGAGTGGGATTGTATCTGTTTTAACACCATTGCCTGGTTAATATGAATTCCTCAAGATCTGTTTAAAGTGAACAAATTATCCAAGGAGACAAAAAAATAAGGGCATTTCAGATATTTCCATGAAAATGAAAATAATCTTCTCCTACCAATCCCCCATCTATGTCTTTGAGGACAAGACAGATAAAAAGGATATTTTAATATTAGCTCTAATAGTGTTATTATTATGCACTACTACATGAGAAACATTGATTTGTTTAAATTAAATACGTGCACACAAAACAATATGCATTTTTTTAATTTGCAAATGAAAAATTTGCACATTAAACAAGTTGAAATGATTGTCTATTAATAAGGGGGAGGGAGTGGGACTAAGGCACGAGGATTAAGGAGATTGTCAATTAGGTAATTAGTGGATAAAAAAATTAATACTAAGTATCAGTTAAATAAAATGAATGTTCAAGGTAATTTTGAATGATTAAAAAAAAAATCCTTGGACTGGAGAATGGACCAGTCTTAGTAAATGTAAGATAGATGATCAATGGTAAGTGTTCCAAGAAGGAGACCTGCACACAGGCCACTGCCACACAGGGTCCAAGTTCAGACTGAAGGAAATCATTGGTAGACAAGTGCTCTACCGCTGAGCTAAATCCCCAACTCCTCCTGAAGGAAATCATTGGTAAAGCACCCTTCCCAGGTGCAGCTCAGGGAAAAGGAAGCTGGTAGAGAAATTCCCCTGCCTCGCAGAGCTAGCAAGAAGTTTCATGGCCCATCCTAGGTTTACAGCCTCCGAATAACACCTAAGGACCAAGAGACCTGTGACTCTTCTGACCAAGAGCCAGAAAGACATAGTTCCGAAAGCCAGCACCTCTGAGTGGCCTTGAGGTAAGAGAAGGAACACTGTGGCAAGATGCTGGAGGAGGCTGATTACCAGAGGCCAGATGGGAGCTCCAACATCTCAGCAGAAGCTGGCAGGGAGAGATGACGGTGCTTGGGGACCAGGCGGGGCGATGTTCTCCTTAGCAGATGCCAGCTGGACAAATGAACTCCTAGACCCAGTGCTTCTTCCCAGCCCACCCTACCCTACACCAAGGTCCTGATGCTGCGAAGTCTTTTGGGATTTTGAAGCAATTCTTATATGAAGGATAGTGTTAGAAGAAAAGCTTGGGCTGAACAAGAAACCAGAGGAATACCTGTGTCCTGGTTTGACTGAGCTTTTCCCATCAGGCAACACGGAACCATAAGCTGGAAATGAAGTAAGTCAAAGTGTCCACTGAGTATTCAGGCCTTCTCCAATAAATAACTAAAATTCTTCCATGGATGACATCAATTTCTCCATGCAAGATGCCTTAGGAGCTTATCACAGTGATTTTTCAGGTCAGTAATGGCTGCTGAAAAATTTAAGAAAAGTAAACTTGCATACTGAGAGAGATAAAAGGATGCAAAGGATACACAGTTGCCAGTTAGCATGCTTAGGTCGGACCCTGGCACTTGCACAGTGACCTTGGGCGAGTCACTTAATACTCCTTCCTCTATGTCCTCGTTTATAAAGTGGAAAGGATGATGATAATGATGCCTATTGCTCCAGGCTTCTATGAGGATAATGAGATCATGTATGCAAAATTTCTTTGTAAACTATAAAACACACATAACTGTTAGTCATCATCATTTTTATCATCATCTATGAATAATAAGCAGCCTTACAGAAAGTATTTGTATAGATTCCGAACATCTAATATATTCATAGGAAAGGGCTTATGTACTGAAAGTACCTCACTTCCTGCTTTGTTTTTGTCTCCTTGGAAGAATAATGCTATCCAAAATCAAGTCTTAAATGGATGGACAAAATGAATATTCAATGACTAAAATAAATTAAGGATAAGATTAAACATTTATATTTAAAATCATATATATTTCTTCATGACTAACAGATCTTGCTGGATTTTAAAATGTGAAATATTTACCCTATCAAAATCTTTCTAAGATATTCAAAGCAAATATCCAAAGACATACAAAATTTATACTAACCTTCTAGCTAAAATTCTAAATATCACAAACAAATAATGTTTCATGTTTGGTCAAACTCTTAAAATGTGGTAATGACAAAATTATATCTTTTAATTTTATTTTACCTTATTTAGGTAACATAAGTTAAAAATGACTTTTAAAAGTGGAAGTGCAGTGATTTTTACCTATTTTTTCTGACCTAACTCTCTCTTTATAGTGTGAGCAAAGGTAAGAGTCCACCTGCACTTCTTAAGGGAATCCCATGGTCTGCCAGCCAACCTAAGCTGTTATGGAGTTCAGAGGGAAACTCCCCCATCAGGAAAGCCTCTCTTAATCCTAAATTTCTTTTATATTGATTCTCCTCCCAAAATTTTACTTTTAAAAATGAAATTAGAAGTTAGTGAGTTATGCATATGGCAAGCATGCAATAAATTCAAAGAATCAACCGGCTATAGGGTCATTAATCCTCCTTTCCTAGTTCCCTTTACTAATTTAGTTGTAGGCACATAGTTGCCTCTCAATAAATAACTGTAGAATTAGTTAATTGTATTGGGTAATAAATTCAGCGCTATTTGGTGACTGGAATCACTCTTAAAAGATTATACTTCTCACATCATTATTCTCACCTTGGCCCCTTCTGTGACATGGAGACCATATTTCCCACTTGGGCATTTCAACTCAGATTTTCTGCTGGCATACAGAAAGAAGGCGGGAGTTAGATAATCAGAAGGGATAAAAATTAATAATAAAATAAGGAAGCTTGAGTTGGCTTCATAGGTTCACAAATTTCTTTTTGGTGGGGGGTGCTAGAGGTCAAACTCAGGGCCTTGCACTTGCTAGGCAATCACTCTACCACAGAGCTAAATCTCCAACCCCTTCACAAATTTCCAGTTGCAATACTTCTGTGTGCCTCAGAAAATCACATTCAGAATTTTTCTCTTAAAAAGATTATAAATGAATAGACAAAAACTACAGGGTGATTACCCAGTAGACAGTATTATTTTTATTTATTTTTTCGTGGTATTTGTTGCATTTAATTTTTGTTTTTATTTTAATTGGTCCCCAAGAACATGTACATTATCTTCAGTGGTTCTAAAAAGTTTTCTCTATTGTCTGCTGATTTTCCTCCCATTCACTCTCATTTATTTCCCTATCAGAAACCATGATATTCTGTTGTAAAACATGCGTTTTTGCTCTTACATATGAATTTTTAATTGCACAGATGGTATTGTGTGAGCTCTTTCATTATTTTGGTTTTTTTACTGTTTTCCATCTAGGATTATCTAGATATCTAGTGTTAAGATCTATCTATGTTGTGTACAAATCTTGTATATTGGTTCTAACAACTTCATGATGTTCTACATTTATCATTTCTATAAGTCAAAAAACTCTTTTAAGAAACTTTTAAGAGCCTTATTTTAAAGCCAAATTATGGTAAAACAAGCATAGATAGAAGGTGAAGCCCATTATGTTAAACTTGTTTTAAATTTTGCTTTATACCATGAATCAGTTACCATATGAGCAATTAGACACCCATTGATAACAAATTTGGGGAGTTTTGCTCTGCTGTTACACAGATGTTACAGAAATCTCATTGGTGTCTCCTAGGGATAGTTCACCAATATTAAACACAAAATCCTGGCTAAAAAAAAAATAAGAACAAATGTTACATGGTCACTTACTTAAACACACAGTCCAAGTGAGATTTTGACTAAACCAACCAACTGCGGATTACCCTCTTACTGTATTTGTGATGGCTGTGGTGATACAATATAAATTCTTAAAGTGCAGTATTTTCACTGGTGTATTGTTAATTTAAGATTATGTCCTAGTAGAACTACCAAGGCTACCATTCTCTTAGATGGAAAGTTCAGTTAAGTTAAACGACTAAAGAAGGATGTTTTTTTTCCTGCTCACTGAATTAACCATGCACACTCCTTGTTCCACCAGGACTACACGTTAGGTTGAAACACCCACTTTGAGGCACAGGCCCAAGATGTTAAGTCAGAGTAAACCAGACTCATAAGCAGTTCAGCATTACAGAGCTAAAAGACGGAAATGTCAAAAAGGCCAGTCAGACCACTGGGACCTGGACACGAGAGAGCAGAATCTGGAATATAGAAAAAATAGCAGTGCAGATCTCACCAGGCCAAACACTGGCACCCCAGTCTCTCTCCTCCCTTCCTTCCTCCCACCCTTGCCCCATGATCATGAGTACTGTTTAGATAACGTAGTATATGCATTTTGAATGTTTGAATATTAAAATGTTTATTAATCCATTTCTCCAATTGCATATATATGTAAATACCAAAGCTTTTTCATTTCTTTTCTTTTTGTCAATAATTAATTTTGGTTACTTTTCATAAAGTTACAGTTACTTTATTTTCTCATTATCAACTATAAACTATAGAATATATAAATATAGAAACTATATAAATGTAGAAGGTATATCAATATAGAAGCTAGAATTTTCTTCCCATAAAACTTCATCCCAGTATGGACCTCTATTTTGTTTTATTTTATACAGAATAAGATTATAAATATTTAGATTGTGAACCCCAAACCAAAGCTCCTCTCTTCACTCTGTCTTTAAAATTATTAAAAAAGAATTTGCCTAAATAGACTTAAAGATTCAGATCATCTACATCTGATATGTAAGAATAGTTAACACTGACTGGTCCCTAAAGATATCACAGACACTGTTGTTGTTCATGTGTTCACGTATTTAACCCTCGCAGAACACTATGAAAGATCTTCTCTTACTATCCCACCTTATGGATGAGCTCCTGTCACCTCGCTTGTGGTGGGGGGTGGTTAGCCTGACCTCTTAACCACTGTACTTCTGAGGCTCCATGTAATGTGAAAGAGTGTAAAAACTTCCGCCACGAAACCTGCAGAGCTTTTATTTTCAGGGAAATCTCTTCAATATCAAGGTGAACTTTGTTTCATATCTTTAAGAAAGACAATGTGTGACTTTCATTATAGAAAGCAATAAAGCATCTTGCACCTAATACAAAATAATAAAATCACAGTGAATTGTGCATGTGACAATATGCCTCTCATTGACAGAATTGACAAGTTTAGGTATTACAGTAAAATGGATGTTTATAATAGAAATCTTGAAGAGCTTTAGTCTATGTGACATTAATAAAAATTAAAATTAATGCTCTTTATGTAAATTCTCTCATGGCTTCTAAAACAGGCCAATTAAGGATGTTACTCCTGAAAACTGGATTTTTTTTTCATCCTATCTACTGACTGGTTGACGAATGAGAAGGAAATAAGTCCAATTTTCATCCTCTCTTGTCTATTTATTAGAATTTACAGACTTCAAATTTCACTGTCAACCAAGAGATATCAATATACCATCTGCAGTAGTCAGGTTGGGGTTTTGGTTTCCAGCAGCCATTGAACCTCTTTTTAGAGAACACGTCCTGTATTTCCTTCCCTCATCTCCTTTCATGTGGCTCGGGCAGGGTTTACCTGACCTGCAGTATCCAGAGGTAGGTATATAGCCAGCACTCGGCCAATTAGCATGATTCCTCACCAACATTCTCTGAAACAGGTTCAAGGATGGGATGTGAACCATGACAAGCCAATCAATGCCAAGGAATGTCAGGTCTAAAGCCACTGGAACTCCCGAAAAATAGGTACTCTGTTACCAATTTTGTTACTCTAAAGGAAAAAATGCACATCTTTTTGTTTTCCATCTCTTAAGGAGAATTTGTTTGAGAATAAAATCAACACAGAAGAAAGCAACACCGAAAAGGCATAGATGGATTCCCGGCAATGTCATGCAAGTCCTTAGGTTCTACCATACCTGAACTCAGGTAACCCCTGGACTCTTCAGGTATATGACAGCTACACTCACAGGCACACAAAATTTTTCCTTTCTGCATAAGCAAGTTCAATATGTCTTTCTCTGGCAACAAAAATCTTCCTTCTAAATTACATAAGTTGAAAATCACCAAAATTGCTGGGCATGGTAGTGCACATCTGCAATGCTGGTATTCAGGAGGCTGAGATGGGATGATCATGAGTTTGTGGGCTACATAGTTCAAGGATAGCCTGGACTACTTAGTGAGACCTTATCTCAAAATACAAAAAAAAAATTAAAATCATAGCACAAAAAATATAGGGCATGCTAGGGGAGGAAAAAATCTTTCTTTGCTCATCTTAGATTCTATGACTGAGCTCCCGTAAACTAGACTGACAAAAGACAGACTAGTGAGAGAAAAGTGGCAGAAGGTTATCAGTTCATACAGCATACATACAAATGGGAGAACTCAGTGAAGAGTAACTCAAAGGGATGTGTAGAACTTGGGCTTACAGAGCATTTTAGTCAAAAAATAGTAATTTTGTAGAGAAGTGAGGAGATAAATAAAAAGGATTTTGAACTTGGAGGGTCAGAAAATTGTAGGACAGACATTTAGGAAAATTGGTCATAGTTAAGGGTTAGGTAGGTGTGCTTGTTTGTTCAGGCTCTTTCTCAGTGCCATCTTGTCTCCAGTGATAAAACCATAATGCCTTCCTGGATGGGGAAGTACAGAAGGGGAAGATATGCCCAAGAAGAAATTATGTTCTGTTTTCAGGTAGACAGGAAAAGGCAGACAGCTCATTTTATGTCTGCTGTTTCTCATTCGTTATTAGCTTAAAAGCATTCTTAACAGAGTAGCATGTTTGGGGATTGTATACTCTGAATCTCCTCAGGGTAAAGATGGGTTATAGGGTGGAGAACTGAGACTTACAGTCAGCACCAAACCTGAGAAAATAATGCTATCATCACTTCTAATGTCTCTCTTCTCTAAGTTTATACAAATAAAACTTGTTCACAAGCAATAGCAAAGGCAGCCTTGCAGGATAAAAGAAATTACTCAAGCAACACATCAGTAATGATCATGACTGGTGGTATCCTTGACCTAATGCCCCAGAACTTCCCTCTTCTCTGTAAGTCCTTCTCGATTTCTCGTGAATGAAACTGCTGTGGGCAGTTGGTTCTTTTCTAGACACACATTTTTAAAATAAGTAGACCCCTGAGGTTCTACACTGCTGGAGGGACTACACTGCCTGGAGGCACCCTGCTGCCAGCTATACACACAGTTGCTTTCAGCAACCATCATTAACCACCAACGATAAACTGCAAAAGGAGGGATTCCTAAGTGATTCTTTCCCACAGAAACAGAATTTACGGAATTGGTACAATTCTGCTAACTTTGCAAATCTACAAATAATCCATCTAGTAGCTAAAGAAATAATAAATAACTAGGGGCAGATCAAAGAGATAAAAGCCATTATCTTTACAAAATATCATTTATTTCAAAATCTAGAGGAGAAGCAAATTTTTTTGTGAATTCAGTAGAATTCACCTCC